>JZKD02S1804557.1:573174-591996 GCA_000966675.3 Picea glauca | reverse complement strand
CACCAGCCTATATACAAAAATACAAAAATACATAGAGCACCACTCAAGGTGCCTCTAGAGCACCACCTCCTGCCCCTCCCTTAGGCGGTGGTCCCCCACCCACTACTGGTCCCTCCGGACCAAGAGGTAACCGTCCGGTCATAGAAACACCTGCTACTACTGCTTGTCGCACCATGGCCCACCACGAAGATAGAACTCCCACACACTACTCCAGGATGACCTCATCCTGGATACATGACCACATGCTCTCATGCATGCCCTGTAGCACCGCCTTCAGGTGGTGACGAATATCCTCAAAATCTACTCCAGCATCCACCGGAGGAGCATGCAATGGCCTGGCACCTGGGTCATCAAACTGGCATCTCCTCACTTCTCTCTCATCCTCAGCTGGTCTCGCCTCAATGTCCTCACACCAAATTCTCTCTCCTACCCATGGCCCTCCTCTTGGTGGTCTCCCCGACTCCAGGTGAGCCGGCGCTCTCAGCAGCTCAACCTCGTGTCCGCGAGGTCCCACATCTGCACAAACAAACAACCAAAAGATATTATCAACATCTATACCAAATACACATGTCATGCTATCTCAAAAAATCAAGATATCAAACTCATAAACATACCTCAGTGATCAAATACCTCCCCTGGAGGTAACACCATGTCCGGATCACCCCGGAAGTCCACACTAGCGTATGGATACTGCAGTATAACCTGCGGCATCTGCCGCCACACCTGTGCCACCTCAGCTGTGAAAAAGTGGTTGCCCTCGCCACCACCATGGTGAACCAAAATCGTTGACCACCACCTCAATCGTGGCTCTTGCACCCCAGGCATGCCCAATAAAATCCTAGGGCACAACATAGGCACCCTCTCCGAAAACCAGGCCACCAAGATAGACCCAAAGGCAAAGTCCCCGGTGTCAGTAGACCGACATCTGTCCAGCTGCCCCACCATCTGGGCATGCAGCATCAACCCCCAGGCAAAGTGCTCCCTAGACAATGCCCTCCCCATAACCCTCATCTGACCACCACTGATCCGTTGAGTCGCAAGGGACCCATACACCCTCACAATCATCGCTGCTACACAACGATGTGCTAGATCATCCATCGCCCCGATGCTCACAATGGAGCCTGACATATAGTTCTCCCTCGAACAGTACCTTCGGCCCAATGTCACTAATGACACGTCCGCAGGTAACACTGACTCCGCTGGTAAGGGCGTTCCCCGAAAAGAGAGCCCAATCAAAAAATATATATCCTCCACCGCAGTGAAGGTGGTCTGCTCTCCCCGCACCATAAAGCAATGCAGGTCTGGACTCCACATCCAGATAAGAAACTGCAGGAGATACTCCTGCACCCGTATCAACGGGCACTCGAAGAACTTCAGCAGCCCACAGGCTGCAAAAGTAGCACGAACCCCTGGCTCCTCAATAGCCACGACATCCCTAAGCTGGGACCAATCTCGCTCTCACCAGCCGATCGACATCGTGCAAAATGATCACCTGCAACCACATAATACAGTCCTAGGTCATCCATATTGACCATAAAAAACATTAGAAAATATGAGTGTTTCACCCGTCAGCCTTGCCCCCAAGGCACGACTGTTTAACCCATAGGCACGCACATATGCGTGCCTGTTCACCCCACAAGTGCGCACATATGCACATTTGTCCATCCCACAGGTGCGCCTGTCCATCCAACATGCATGCATACGTGTGCACCTACCCACCCTACAGGGGAACTTCCATGTGCCCCTGTCATGAACACAGGCACGCATCATCGTGCGCCTGTACACTACATAGTCGTGCACCCATGCGTGACTATGTAGCAAACAAGAATGCATATCATGCACAACTTTGTCCCCCCTACGAGCTCACCCATTCGTGGCTATCTGGATAATAGGCACGCACTGGTGCATGCATATTTCCGGATCGCCTGCGCACTTGGGGGCCCACACCCATAAAATCCCCTGTACGACCCTACGTACAAACCCTGCCCATAAATGGAAAATCTACTTCTATGCAGGACGATAAGACTACCAACCTAAAGCTCATTGGTCTTGAATCGGCTACCTCATTCTCCTGGAATCTCCAAATCTCCTCTGAATACCTCTTGTCTAGTCACTCTGGCAGCAACTGCAAATGAGGTGGCAATGTGGGCCCTACAGCTCTATATAGGCCTTTCCACCAAACTTCCAATCACCATTCCGGGAGCTCCGGGTGTCTGTTCTTCGATCCGTCTTCAACCACAGGATCAACATCCCGTCATCTACATCAAGACAGTCCCCGGGCCACTTTTTATCCTTAGCCCCCGGGGCACCATTTTTTCATACCCCGTCCAAGTACGCATGCTCATGTTCAAAATTATCAAATAAATGCTCGTATGTTCGATTCTCTTCATATATTGTTCACGTTGGGTATTTGGTTTTCATGTATGTAGGTACTTGGGCATCATACATCAACGCCACCCCTTCAGGTATATAATCAGCACTGGCATGTAATCATTCCCTCTAAATCTCAATTGCATCTCCAGTCACACCCTCTGACATTTGCCTCTAGGATCCCCATCTCTAGCTCTACAGTACCAACACCTCCATTCCATCTTAGGCACTGTCACCCAGTAGCACTCTCCCCCACATGAGTTGTCCCATTCATAGCACCCTTTTGTACTTTGACACTCATGTTGTTTTTTTAACCCTTTAGGGATGGGAGTCCCGATAGTCTTACATCATGTCGCGAATCAGCCACATACTCCTTCTCCTCATTTTTCTAGCTTTTTCACTGGACTCCCAGATTATCTCTTCAAGGTTCTATTTTTCCTGCACCTTCGCAGTATCACGAACCCTCCATTTCATTCACAATCAGTTTTCCCCTCTGCAAATTTCCCTTCATTTCACCTACCTCATACAGAAACCCACCCATGGGCCCCCCACCCTCCACCAGTTCTCCAAGCAAATTGTGCCCTACCTGGGCCAACCATATTACATTGGGGCACCCATTTCTGTATTTGTACACTCATCCCAAATTATTCTTTATTTATTTGGTACATTGTAAAAAGCCTTTGTTTCCAGCATTTACATCTCCTTTTGTCGCCACCTTTGACGACCTTCTTCCCTTTTTTGGAAAATGAAACCCATGTCGCCCTTGGTTGGGGAACTCCTTATCATCTACCCATGTTGACATCTTCCATATACTCTGAGAAACCCATAGGCCACTTACCTCTGCCCTCTGAGTTTGTTCACTTTGTCCTGCCTCTGGCACAACTTGTCCCTTGTCTTGTTGTCCCCCTGACACTCAACCTAGTTGAACAATTGTGGCCACTTATACCTCACATATACCCCCAACCAAGGGCAGTCTTGAGTCTTCCTACATCTTGACTTTGTCCATGTACCTCCTCCAGTTCCTAAACCTCACCTAGTAGATTTCATGAAGCCCTTTACTTCTTGGAGTCGTGTCCCCCTTTTTTGTCGACATCAGCACAGTTTCCAGAAGGGTGACAATATCTTGACTCTTATTACCTTTCCAATGAGAGGTCTCAGATGGTACAGAGAGAATCACAATTGCTCCCTGCTGTTGTTGACCCCCGTAACATTTGACTTCAACACTTTCTCATGTTACGGTGGGTCTTACTTTGCGACTATTGCAGTTATTTCTTATACCGAAGACCTCTGAACTTGGCCAAGCTATCAATGCCTACAAAATCCATGATATTTCTTACAAATGTCACTACCTACTGTTCAGAATATGTTCCTCTACAGAATTATCTTCTGCCCTTATCACAACCGCCCCCGAGGGCACTGCAGTTGTCTACATCAACACATCATTCCTTTTTGAGTTACATGACATGAGCATGGGGCATGCCCGCCTCGTTTGTACACAGTTTATTTTTACACACCTTATGGAAGGTTGGGTTCTACAGGTTCCCTTCTCCCTCCAATGGGTAACTCTTGACAATCCCACTATCGCTCTCTCTTACAATAACACTCTCAGTAGAAGAAACATTGATGGATTTCGGCTATACATATTCTCCTAACCTCATCCATCAAGGGGCATCTGTTATCATTGAAATTTCGTCCGCAAATGGTTACAAGAATTCAACATCATCAAATAGTTATGAGGTCAACCCTGGACCAAAATTACCACAAAATAATTTCCAAAGGGTCAAAAACTATACAACCAGTGACAACATTAAAGTGCGTTATGACTACACAGGGTGCATGTGCACATGCGCAAAACATAAATGCAAGAAAAGTGCACATGCGCCCGATGTGCAACTGTGGTTGCTAAAATCCATACACATCTGAGAATGGTGCATTTATGAGAGTGGTTAGCCTCCCACCCACTTCTGGTTTAGCTTCCAAGTTGATTTGACACTCAAATCTAGACTGGATCTGACTGGGTGGCTGGTCAAAGACCTAAAAATTCCCTAATTAGCTTCTTTACACACTACAAGCTGGTTGCACAATACCTCAAAGAGGTGCTATAAAAAGACCATGGGTGCACTTCATTTTTTAAGGAATTCAATAGCAAAGTTATGTTGCTACTATTCTCTTGAGGAATCCTCTATTCTCATCAAGAGTATACTAGCACCATTGCATTGGGAAATCCATCTCACCCCTTGAGTGGATTAGCAAAGAATTCTTTCACCATTTTCATTCAAAGTTGTAAGAAGAGCTTATTTGTGGGGATTCAATAGCCCTCCCTTGGAGGAAGAAGGGACTCATAGTCCTCTTTCTTCTTGGTGTTTTCTTTCATTGATATAAACCTTACCATTGGTGACATGGGTCTTATTGTTTCTTTTGTCCTTATGTACCTATGCTCATTAGTTTAGTCGTTATTTTATTTCTTAGTTTAATTCTTAGTTGTTCTTTTATATTTCTTTCTCTAACCCTTTTCCTTACAGTTGTCCTACTTAGCAAACCCAATTAAGCTTGAAAGCACCTATGTTTTTCTCACTAAGGTGACGAAAGAGGCGCAACACTCATGCTGATCATGGTTGCCACCTACAACTGCCTGCAAATCTTAACATAGCTGCAAACTAACTTCATTGTTGATGATAGATTGTTTGTTGTTGTCTGTAGATCTAGGTTCAAATATAGTGCATGCGGGATCATTTATTTGTAGAGATGATTGTTGAATGTCTTCAGCAGTTTCCTGATAGTTGATTTCTTCAAAACATTGTTCTCCATCATAATCAGATTCATAACTGTCATAACTCGGTTGGCTACTCCTCAAATCAGCAAAATGGATCTTCTCTTCTTAATTAGAGTATTCATCAAAGATAGTTGAGCCCAAGGCTCCTTGGTCTTGCACAGAAAAATGAACAATCCCCCGATCTCTCTCTTCAATCTTAGGTGAAAAGATATCATGGGAAACCTCTTGCAGGAAAAGAGAAAGATCCTCTTCTACAATTGGTTCTTCTTTCGAATCGGAGATATCAAATGCATAAGGTACAAGATATAATGAAACTGAATCCATGAAATCATAAGTACAATCATGATTGATATCTGGAAAACTTTCTTCTCTGAAATAAGAAAGAGAAAGAGGTTCATTTATATCTTCATTTGGACAGTGAATAAAATCGTTTTCATATTTATATTCAGCAGAGCAATCTAACAAATCTTGAGCACATTCTACATATCCCTCACAAAAGTTATGACAAATACTTTCAGAGGGATAAAACCTTTTGCAGTGTTCATTGAATACTTTGTGGAAATCCTTCAAGGATGAAATGATGAAAAGGGGTAACTAGAAATACCATTTACGCGCATCCCCATCCAATGAATACATGAACATTTTCATCAATATATCTTCATGATGGATGCCAAGGTGCTGCATCAAATTATGAAATTCATGAACATGCTCAATAGGGTTGTCATCCTTACCTTCATAAAATATGGGCAGCAGATCTTGCCATTCATCAATAAGAGGCACATGATGTGAATAATCCTCTATAGTTGAGAAATCCAGTGGGGAAAACCTCCTAGCCAGAATAACCTTCATATCCATTTAATTGGTCTCATTCTAGAGGAGTCACCAACATATTCTAAACAATGGAGTCTCCATGGTGAATGTGCAGTCTTGAAGGTGTCCAACTTCAGTCACCATCTAAAGTTGGAGTTGTGTAATGTCGTTCTTCCCAGGGAGATTTTCAATCTGCTCAAATCCGTCCCCGACAACGATGCCAATTATGTTATCAATCCAAGAGTCACTCCCAGATTGCAAATTAGAGTAAGCTTGGTAACATAGAAATTCAAATGGATTAAAATAGTTTGAATAGGTGGATCAACAAGAGAAGAGTAAAAAGGAGGGCATCAGACTGCTGCAAATACATTCCATTGGGCATGGAGTCATAACATCCTACAGATCAAAGTCAATCAAGCTGCCTACTATAAAAAAGTCTTATGCGAAGATGGATAGAAGAATAGAAGGTAAACAAAGAGAAGAATAACCACATAACATAAATCCTTTATGTAATATAGATTGAAGAGTGATTGAACAATAAATTGTGATTAACAAGCAATTACCACAAATCCTTTGCAGCTCATGAATTCATTAATCAAAGGAAACCGCTGCGCCTCTTTTGTCACCTAAATGAGAAAAATAGAGGTGCTTACAAGCCCAGTTGGTTCAGCTAGGCAAGAAAACAGTAGAGGAAAGAGTTAGAAGTGTAAAACATAAAAGATAAGCAAAGAATTAAACTAAGAATGAGAAAAACAATTAAACTATAGAGCATAAGGACATAAGAACAAGAAACAAACAAGACTCATGCCACCAATGGAAAGGATTGTATTAGTGGAAAGAAAACACCAAAGAGAAAGGGAGACTTTGGGTCCCCTCTTCCTCCAAGGGAGGGCTCTTGGACCCCCAAATATTGAGCTCTTCTTACAAATGAGGAACTAGAATAAAATGGTGAAGAGAATCCAAAGCACATTCAATCTGGAGGTGATATCAATGGCTAAGTGCAATGATGCTAGCATGCTCTTGATGAGGAAAGAGGATCCTCCAAGAGAATATCAGCAGCATAACAATACAAATGAATTCCTCTCCTGCTGTAGTGCACCCATGGCCTCTTTTTATAGCATAACTTTGATGTACTATTCAACCAACTTTTAGTGTGAATAAGGGGCTATTTAGGGCACCTTTAGGTCTTTGACCAGCCACCCAGTCGGATTCAGTTGATATTTGGATGTCAAATCAACTTGGAAGATGAACCAGAAGTGGGTGGGAGGCCGACCAATATCATAAATGCATCGTTTTGAGGTGTGCATGGCTTTTTGCGTCCACAGTCGCGCATCGGGCGCATGTGCGCTTTTCGGGTGTTTTCGACTGGTGCACATGCGTGCACTTCCTATATTTCCTTAGCGCATGCTGATTTTATAACTGGTTGTATAGTTTTGGACCTTTTGGAAATGAGTTTTTGGTCATTTTTGGTCCATGGGTGAACTAATAGCTATTTGAAGATGCTGGATTCCTATAACCATTTGCGGAAGAAATTTCAGTGATAACAACAACTTTTGATCTTCAAAATCTGTAAATATTATTCAAGCAAGATGACAAGATAGAATGATAACAAAGAACACAAAGTTTGATAAGAAACTCTCATGAATCTCTAATGGCAGAAATGCTAATTACAACAAGCCCTCAAACTTACAATTGAGCAAATAAACTGCTCCTCTAGCTATCTCCCCTCTTGGATCATAAATCCAACCTTTTTCCTCAAAATATATCCTTCCTTAAATATAAAATAGAATCCATATAACCTTATGATGTCGAATCCCATCTCCTTCAATGGATTCTAAGCCTTGGAGATAGGTGGCAACAATCAAAGAGACAAAAATCCAACAAACTGTTATTTTTCAGGAATTTGTTGGAAGTCATTAATAAATGTATCCACCTCATTGCATGAGGCCTTTTCTAGAGATAAATATTAGGTGCAGGTGTCCCTTGACATCTAATTGGTCCTTGAGAATCCATTCGAACTCTCCTTGACATGTGGCAACCTCCCAACAAGGCGAATATCAAAATCGTGACCGCTACAGGAAATTAGGTAGTGCCATTGTAAAACAGTAGGTAGCACCACTTTTGTGTCTAATATATCTCAAACCATAAAACATTTTGAAAAATGGAGAGATTTTTTTGTTATTTGGCATGTTATGAACAAAAACCTCCTCCAGTTTTCAAAAATACATTCTCAATTGTTCATAATCCAAGTTTCAAGTTAGTGACTCAAAACTGATAAAATAACTCTGCACAATTCGTTTTCACCATAATTTAGGTAGCGCCTGCCTGTGTGTCTGCGTGCGATTGGGTAGCGAAAATCCATGAGTGCTTTTGATTCTTGGAACCTTGTGAGAGTTTTTTCAATGCTTGTTCTTGACACTTGACACCTTTACCAATCTTGTGCTAACACTTGGTGCACTGATGTATGCTTAGAAGGATCTAATATGGTAGCTTAGTGCTGAATAATGTGAATAAATTCTAGATCTGATCTAGGTTGATATGCTTAATACTTGAATCTATTGGATTTATATAAATAATGCATTGATCTTTTGTTAGGGTTTAGTTTCACTGTAAACTAAGGCTGAATATTAACGAACTGTAATAACTAAGTTCTTTGTTAAGGTGTTGTAATCACAGAGTTGTGTCCCAACTAAGGTTGCAGACACTAGAGTCTTGCAACCACCCCTGCCTCTACCTCATGTGAGATTTCATCTGCTTCACAGGTGTTTCTGAAAGGGCCGGTATTTAGGGTTTTGTTGGTGCGTTGTTGTAGCATTGAATCATGGGTCTGCCCCTGTGACAACACTAACTGCTACCTAAGTTCGATTACATTCAAGGCTAGGAGTGAAACTCCCAGATTACTCGTGATCGTCAGCTTCCAAGTGCTTGATCTTCTTCCATTTTTCCAATCATCTCCAAAATATTTGCAGTAACTCCCAACGTTTCAGATTCCAAAATGATCCTCAGGTGCTAAGTTGTCCTGCCACGTGTGCTCGCTGATGATGCTCCTGCATCACTGTTCATATTATCCTCATTCTTAATGACCATTGATCCATGGCTTAGCACCCGATTGGTCCATGATCTCTATTTAAAGAGAATGGAGGGTCATTTGCCGATGATTGATTGTGAGAAACTGTCTTGTAAAATCTCTCTGTAATCTTTTGCTTTTGCATTAATAAACTGCACCAAGTGGCTGCGTTGGTTGGGGTCCTGGATGTTACCCCGTAGGGGTTTTACCACGTGAAAACATTGGTGTGTTGATCTCTGATCTGGATATGTGAGTGGTTACTGAAGGTGTTCATCCTCTGTTGGAATACCTGTGTTGTCGAACATGGTATCCAAGCCTGTTTGAAGACCCGCTCCTTTTGTAGATCGAGATCGTAAAATCGAGTTGACTCATCTCTATTTTATGTTCTTTTTGTACATTTCTGGGCTAATAGGACTATTCCATTGTGTCTGGAGCACTTGTTTTAGTTAGGAACACTTTTCATTTCACTTGAAAAGGTTTCCGTTTGCCCAAGATACGATCATTTCAGTCAGATCCAGAGGTATAAAGCCTACATACACATTTTTTAAATTTTTGTAGAGTATTATTTTGGTTTTATATTATTTGTTTCCGAGTTGCTACTCTTTTAGATCTATGTATTCTCTTTTCCCCACTCCCTGTGTGATCTCAAAAAATCAGAAACAGATAGGAAAATGTGCATATTCCAAGTAAGTTAACCGAGATCTAACCCATGTTGTCATCGAGAAGCAAAATATTTTTTTTCTTGTGTGAAAAGAGTTTTTTTTTAGCACGCTCTCCAACAACAACAACACCCCCAATCCTCTTGCGAAACAATACAATATGTTTTTCTAGACCATTTGGTTAAAAGTTTCCTTATTAAGTAATAGATCTTGAGTTTAAGTCTCTCTTTTGTTACTTTTTTTGAAAAAGTTCATGCTAAAATTGTAAAGTGTATTTCACTTCAAGTATAAAAGTGAATCACTATAAGTAGCTTTAATATTTTATTTTAGAGTTATTTATTTTGCATGCAGCTTTTCTTTTAGAAAGTAACTTCATTGTAAAAGTGATCCCCACTTCTCTTAATACAATTGGGTCACTTCATAAAGCAACTACCACGTGGTCATTTGGTTACCGTTTATGCCTTTTTTTTAACTGACATAACTTTCACATCCGAAGTTCATTTTTAGTGCCGTTTTTTTTTTTAAATGCATAACTTTTCAAGATATTTCCATCAAGATCATCAGTTTCAATTTTTAAATCCATATTATCTGCATATTTAATATGGATTCTACAAGTAATCTCCTGCTTACCAGCACCAACTACTTCCAATGGAAATCCCATATGGAGGATTTATTATGAAGTAAATGCTTGTACTGGATTACCTTGGGAAATGAAAAAACACCCACTAATGTTGATAAGAAAGTCAAATGGGATAATATGAATGACGAAGCACATGGATTAATTAAAATGTCCATCTCTCTTGATTTAAGGTTCCACCTTCAATCAATTGATCAACCCAAAGATGCTTGGGACAAGATTAAATCTGTGTTTGGTAAAAACAATATTATTCGAGCACAACAATTAGAAAATCAAGTACTGACTTTAAGTCCAAATGATTTTTATTTCATTGAAGACTATCTATCTAAGCTTAAAACACTCAGAAATTTATGTGAAGAATGTAAGATAAAGATAGACGAAGATCGTTGCATCTATCTTATTCTTTCTAAGTTAGCTAGTGCATATTTTGTGTTTGTATCTACCTTTTATGCCATGCAAAACTCTCTAGGGACAAATTATGTAAAACCTACTCTTGAGAAATTTTGTGATGCTTTGATTAGAGAGCAAGATAAGCGTGTACAACTTGGAGTGATCAAAACTGTAGGTACCTCTAACAAAGCCTTAGTCATCCATCAGAAAGATAAACCCAAGAATCCCAAGAAACAACATCCTCGCCACAACAACAAGAAATATAAGGGTCCCAAACCTACTGAGATAGCTTCCGCTCCTAATGGTGACAAAGACAAAATATAAAAGTAATAAAACTGATAGACATTGCAACTTTTGTGATAAATATCGTCATGATGAGTCCAAATGTTTCAAGAAGATGGCATCTTTAGAAGCAACGATGAAGAGGCACAACATCAATATCGATTCTACTTCTTCTTCTTCTTTTCATGGACATGCACTTTCTGTTTCTAGTTTCTCCTTCAATACAAATTCTACTTCTTATGATGAGTGGCTTATTGATTCAGGAGCATCTTATCATATGGCTAAGGATAGAGACATATTTTCTGCTCTAAATGAATGTAACACCAAGAAAATATTTGTTGGTGATGATAGATCTCTTAGTGTTGAAGGATCTGGAACAGTTCAAGTAGAAAATGATCATTTCAATGATGTATTATGTGTTCCAAGTATTTCTTGTAACCTTCTATCAGTATATCAAATCACTCATTCAGGTGAAGGTAAAACCATAGAGTTTTCACCTCACCAAGTGGTAATCAAGGATCTAAAATATCTTAAGCATGCTCTTGCAACTGGAATTGTTGATGATATTACCAGGTTGTATAAGTTTGACAACTTTGGGTCATCATCTTTTTCATCGGTTTTTGTTGCTCATAGCAATGACTTGAGAAAGCTTTGGCATGAGCGGTTTGGTCATCTAAACTATCACTCATTGCAGCAACTATGTAATCAATAGATGGTGACTAGTCTTCCCCTTATTTCATGCAAAGATGGTGCTTGTGTCAATTGTGTTCTTGACAAACATCATCGGGACAATTTTGACAAACGTGCCTCTTGGCACACCTCGGGCCCTTTGCAACTTGTTCATAGTGATTTGTGTTGTCCACTTTCTTCTCCTTCTTTTTCTGGGTGCAAGTATTTCTTAACCTTCATTGATGACTTTTCCAGACGTACTTGGGTTTACTTCTTAAAACTTAAGAGCAAAGTTTTTGACAAGTTTTTGGCCTATAAGGCCCTTGTAAAAAAGTAATATGGACTTCAAATTCAAAGGTTAAGAACATATAATGAAAGAGAATATGTGAACAATAATTTTACAAGTTACTGCACTACACAGGGCATCCAAATGCAGCACATTGTTCCATATACACCACAACAAAATGGTGTTGCCGAGAGAAAGAACCGCACATTAAAAGAAATGTCTAATTGTATGATCCAATCTAAGGGATTAAGTCTAAAGTATTGGGCAGAAGCCATCAACCGTGCAAATTACATAGTAAATTTCACTCCCACAAAGGCTCTTAAAAATATAACACCAAAAGAATATTGGACTAAAATTAAACCAGATGTAAGTCACTTCCATGTATTTGGCAGTATAGCACGGGCTCACATTTCTGATGAGAAAAGGAAAGCATTGCAGCCTAAAAGTGAGAAGTGTATATTTGTTGGTTATTCTGAAGATGTCAAAGGTTATAGACTTCTTCAACCACATTGTAATGCAATTATTATTAGAAGAGATGTTAAATTTGATGAAAATCTATTGGCTTGCGGGCCTAATTTGACGTTGGTGCCTCTTTTGGCCTGCACACCTAATTTGGCAATGGTGCCTTCTTCAGCCTGCGAGCCATGTTCGACATTTGTGCCTTCTTCTGTTCTGGTTTCTTCTTCAAATGATGACAATGAGGATGAAAATCCACCTCCGCCTTCTCACCTTCCTCCAGATGAGTCCTTTGAACCTGTACCAACACCATTTCCACCGCTTCCTAGATGGGTCCATTCAACACGAGAAGCAGCTGGTGATCTTGTCGGTGATCCTTCAGATCAACGCCAGACACGTTCATAGTTCCAGCGAGCCTCTTCTATTTTGGATCAAGTTTTAGAGACTCGTGATCCAGAGACATTTGCAGAAGCTTTAGGTCATCTAGATTGGGATACAACAATGAATGAAGAGTATCATTCTTTAATGGCAAACGATAATTGGGATCTAGTACCTCTTCCAAAAGGAAGAAAAAATTTCAGATGTAAATGGGTCTACAGAACTAAGTATGCATCAGATGGAAGTGTTGAAAGACACAAGGCTTGATTAGTTGCCAAAGGATTTTCCCAATTTGAAGGAATTGACTATCATGAAACCTTTTCCCCCGTAACCAAAATGAATTCCATCTGCCTTGTTCTTTCCCTTGCTACCTCACATAAATGGGAGGTCCATTAGATGGATGTGAAATTTGCCTTCTTGCACGGATATTTGAAAGAAGAAATCTACATGGAACAACCTCCTTGCTATGTCCATCATGACTCTAGCCTTGTGTGTCGCCTTACGAAATCTCTTTATGGTTTCACGCAAGCTCCCTGAGCTTGGTATGCCAAAATGGACAACTTTCTTATTGCCACTGGATTCTCTAGATGTCATTCTGATCCTAATGTCTATACCAAGAAAGTAGGAAGCCATCTCATAATCCTTTTCCTTTATGTTGATGACCTTATCTTTACTGGTAGTGACTGCAAACTTTTAAACCATGTGAAAACCAGCCTTAAGAAGAAATTTGAAATGATAGACTTAGGCTTTTTTCACTATTTCCTTGGCCTCCAAGTTTTGTAAACCAATGAATTAATTTTTCTTTCCCAGTCTAAGTATGCTTGTGACCTTCTTCATCACTTTCACATGGACGATTGTAAACCATCCCCTTCTCCCTTCCAATCTGGATTCAAGCTTGATGCCACATGTACTTCTCCTGAAGTTGATGCAACCTTGTACTGTCAGTTAGTTGGTAGCCTCTTATACTTGACTCATACACATCCTGATATTTCCTTTGCTATTGGTCTTGTTGACCGGTATATGCAAACACCCCATGAAATCCATTGGAAAGAAACTAAAAGGATGCTTCGCTAGGTCCATGGTACAGTTTAGTTCGGGATACATTACGGTTCAGGGGTGACTCCCTTATTGGTTGGTTTCGCTGATTCAGATTGGGCCGACGACCCTGATGATCAAAAGTCTAATACAAGTTATGTTTTCAGCCTTGGTTCCGGACCTATCACTTGGGCCTATAAGAAACAACATGCTATTGCAATTTCTTCAGTAGAAGTAGAGTATCGAGCATAGGTAAATGCCAATCAGGAAGCCTTGTGGCTTCGATAGATCCTTCTAGAGTTTGGATTTCAGCAGCAACATCCAATCAGCCTTTGGTGCGACAATCAGAGTTCCATCAAGCTTGCCAAATACCCAATTCAATATCAGCGCAACAAGCACATCGATCCACACATGCACTTCATCAGAAAACTCATTCATGATTAAGTTATTGAAGTTCTCTTTTTCCCTATAGAAGATCAAGTTGCAAACATTTTCACAAAGTCTCTTACAGAAGTGAAGCTTTCCAAACTTCGATCTATGTTAGGAGTTCAAGAAGTTTTCATTAAGAGGGGGATAGGCTGTAATGCCTCCTTCCTTCTCCTATTGTGTCACTATTGTAAATCCTTCAATCTTATCCCAAATTGTTCTTAAGGGGGGATGTTAGGATATTTAGACACTTAGGATTTAGTTAAGATCTACTTGGTCTAATGTGTTGTTAGGTAAAAGTGTGTTTCTTTAGTATGAATTAGTATGCATTTGTAGTTAGGAAATCTGACTGTCACGATATGTTCCCAACATAGAGTGATTCAACGATTCATATTATCCTCGATCTTAACGGCCACTGATCCGTGGCTTAACACCTGATTGGTCCATGATCTCTATTTAAAGAGCATGGAGGGTCATTTGTCGATGATCGATTGTGAGAAACTCTCTTGTAAAATCTCTCTGTATTCTTTTTCTTTTGCATTAATAAACTACTCAAAGTGGTCATGTTAGTTGGGGCCATGGATGTTTCCCCATAGGGGTTTTACCACGTGAAAACATCGGTGTGTTGATCTCTGATCTAGTTATGTAAGTGGTTACTGAAGGTGTTCGTCCTTTGTTGGAATACATGTGTTGTCGAACATCAAATTTGCACTTTATTCAATTCTTTCTTCTTGATGACAAATGCGTAAGTAGGTTCGTTTAAAGAGGGCATTCCTCCATACTCTTTCATCATTTTTGGTGATGGATCCAAAAGAGCTTCCTATATCTAGTTGCATAAGGCTTCTCTTAATCACCAAGGTCTATGCTCCTTCTTGGAGGGCTTCATCACTTTTTTCTGCTATGTTGACGCTACTACTCGACGCTCCATATTCCTCTGTTGTGACTACATATCTCACTAGCCAAGGGGATATGACATCATTTTCTTTGATCCTACCTAAATCCGATATCCTCTCTTGATACCTCACTCCTAACACCACATCTCTTTGATGACCTCTCTTCTTTTGTTCTTCTCTCTAGCACATATCTTTCTACCGCGCACCCTTCTAGCATGGTTTTTATTCTCTTCATTTTGGATCTTATTACTCATTCGTCACCCCTTGCTTTCTTTTATGTGCTTCTCTGCACGACTCACCTCCTTAGCCTGGCTCTTCTTGTGTATCTCTCAACTATTCTTCTCCTCTTCTCTTCTAGATCCATTATTTTCTCACATCATATCATCTTCTTCTAGATCCCTTCTATTGGATCCACTCTTTCTTTCTTATTTTCTTCTTCCCCTTCTTTCCATCCCCACCCCTCCGTGTGGGGGGTTTAGTCTACCATCCTATTGGGATCCATTCACATTAGCCCCTTCTCTATGAAAACCATCTTTATCTATAGACGAATTTCTTCCAATAGTCTCCTTCTAGGGTTGGCTGCAAACTTTCTTTCAACACTATTGAAATATTTGTTGCATTCAACAACGAATTCAACAATATACCCTACCTTATTTCACACGACCAAACTTAAAGTCGAGAGATTTGGCCCACTTGTTATCCATAGATTTTAATCTATTGACAACATCTTGGTCCCAAATCAATGGTTCTTGGGCTCTCCATACAGAGTTAATCTCTGCATGTCTCTTTATCCACTCATGCAATAAAAAAGGAAACTCAAAAAAAAAACAAATCATGTAAATCTGTATATATGTACCATTGTTTCCATTGTTTGAGGTTGATTTGAAGTTTCCTGGTTTCTTGTCGCACGAACTCATCTCCCTTCTAAGAGATCTAGTCTTCTATCTCCTTCATGGAATGTTTCCACATCATGTCCCTCCTTTAATATGTAGCACAAAACCATCAGGTCCTGGCAACAAAACCAATTGTTGGCTCAGGGTATCAGACCTAGGGTTTGAAAGGATTTACTAACAAATTCCCATAAACGATGGCATATTAAATATTCAAGGACCGAAGAAGGTGTTACTTGAGACACCATGAGAATCATAGAGACTATAGGTTTGGTGCAAATCATGAATGAACAATACAAATATGAAACATCCACCTAAGAGCCATGCATTCATTTCCCATTCATCCATAACATTCATATAATTGTTATGTAGAATACTATGCAACATACATACATTTAGACTAGTGTATCATCCCCAACATCCAATTGGGCTATACCACATAAAATGTTCGAACTGTATACAAAATTAAAACATGTAGAAACTCTGCAAATGCACAGATTCATATAGAATAATAATACAAATACACATGCAACACACACAGGAAAAACCCATAAAAATAAACACATAAATAATAATGCAACACGTAATTTAACACACAATTGACACTTATCTTGGTAAAATTATCACCAATTGCATGCAAACCTTCCACATTCCTCCTAGCCTTTGACCACACTGCTCAAAACTCTTAGCAGTGAGTCACCCCCAAGCTGGGACTAAACTCCACCTGGGTAAAGGAACTCCTAACCAGGCTGATGTATCTCAGACAGTAGGAAAAACTTCGTCACAAGTGCCAACTCAAACTAACAACCTACAGTTCCTCATTCCCTTCATACCTGGCAACCTGCTTCTTTAGTCCAACTCCTAAGCTAACCAGGTACAAGTATAGGTATAGGTACATGTACATTGATAGGAAGGTACGGAGGACAACTGAACGAGTGAGTTAATGCTGATTGAATAATGATGGGAAAATGAACTAAGTCCAAACTATATCTATGCATGTTCCCAACTTGACACTTGTCATGTTGAGAACTACTTTGGCCCACTTGTCCCCATCCTTAGAACTTAGGATAAAATAATTATCCATACTTTATACTTTAAGAAATATTAATATAATATTCCTTTTTGGATTAATCTCCCTAGCTTAGCCCCTTATCCTTAAATTTTAGCCCCCTTTCCCTAACTAGTGGAGTTTATCCCCCCATACTCTTTTACATGGTTGGTTTGCCACAATGATATGTTTTTCATTAATATTTGTGTGTGATTACATTTACATTTACATTACAGGCATACTGTCATTTCTGCATCTTGACTCACCAGCCTCAAAACAAAACATATACACAAAGGCACTCTAGCCTCAAAATCGTGCACAGTTAAGTTTGTTGTGCGCGATATCCTGGAATGTGCACACTTCATCATTTTAGTGTGAAGTAAATGTGCGCGCTATACCATGGAAGGTGCATGCAAAATGATATCAAACAACTCACCAGCTTAAGTACATTTGTATTTACATTTACAGTTGAGGTTTAGCCTAGGGGTATTACAACTAGGAGCCATGATATATAGAGAGAAGGGTACTTCATGCTTTATTCATTAATCTCAACAACATTAAGATACATTTCAATACACAGAGGGTTGAAGCTTGCTCAAAACACATTCAGAGTGAAACAAAGACCAACAATATGCTTAGATATCTATCCACTTTCTCTCTCATATTCACATAATATCTCTAAACAACTAGTGAAAACAAAGCATAACAAGAACTACTACAATGCACAACTGGAGCTCTAACTCATCTACAACTAACATAACAATGAACTCTTTAGATATCATTTTTGGGATTAACTGCATAGTGTAAGTCATTAATCTATGACCCATATCCATGAGTATTAGTCGCAACTGACCAATAATTCTCATGATTTGAATACTCCACTTAACACTCATTGCATCGGGTGATGCTCATAGGGGTGAAGAAATGGGATTGAAACCAGCAAAATCAAGCACATAGCATCAATCATCACTTATGGGGCTTGCACCCGGTAACCAATACTTCCTAGGTGGTCACCCATCCCAAGACGCCTCTGGCTCAAGTGCACTTAATTGTGGAGTTTTCCCCACAATCAAGCCCACTTAGCTTGCTACCCCATTTGCAAAACCTTAGCAAGTATTGTGCCTTATGAACTATCCAGTTAGAGCTCCCTTCACTCTTATTATTTAAGCATAGAGGGGCTTTCATAGTGCAACATATTAGATATCATTTTCAGGATTAACTGCGTAATGTAAGTCATTAATCTATGACCCATATCCTGTAAGCCATTAATCTATGACCCATATCCATGAGTATTAGTCGCAATTGACCAATAATTCTCATGATTTGAATAGTCCACTTAGCACTCATTGCATCGGGTGATGCTCACAGGGGTGAAGAAATGGAATTGAAACCAGCAAAATCAATTGCATAGCATCAATCATCACTTTCGGGGCTTGCACCCGGTAACCAATACTTCCTAGGTGGTCACCCATCCCAAGACACCTCTGGCTCAAGTGCACTTAATTGTGGAGTTTTCCCCACAATCAAGCCCACTTAGCTTGCTACCCCATTTGCAAAACCTTAGCAAGTATTGTGCCTTATGAACTATCCTGTTAGAGCTCCCTTCACTCTTATTATTTAAGCATAGAGGGGCTTTCGCAGTGCAACATATTAGATATCATTTTCGGGATTAACTGCATAGTGTAAGTCATTAATCTATGACCCATATCCATGAGTATTAGTCGCAACTGACCAATAATTCTCATGATTTGAA
>JZKD02S1804557.1:551783-568074 GCA_000966675.3 Picea glauca | reverse complement strand
TTTTTAAAATTTATATATCTATGATAATTTAGTAAAAACGTTTTAAGTATATGTTTTGTGGATTGATAAAAAATTATTTGTTTTTAAAATATATCATATATTTTTTTAATTTATTTTTCTTTTGTTTTACAATTTATAATCAGTAATAATTTCTTGTGAAAATTACACCATTTTATTGAGAAAATTATATATATCCATATATTTTAAACGTCTTTCACCTCTAATTACTTAGAATTATATCAAAATATATATTAAAAAATATTTCTATATGAACTTATAAATATTTACCATATTTTTAAAGTGATTTATAAATATTTACCACATTTTTAAAGTGATTAATAAATATTTTAAAAAGTAACCTATTCAAATATATATTGATATTATAATGACCTAACTACATATCGATTTTAGTTTTTTGATGTTTCAATATCTAGAGGAAACCTATTACACTCTCCTTTCATCTCACACTTCCACAAACACCAATTTCTATTTAGGTATATTGATGCATCCCATTAAAATCTATGTTGGCCTTATAGTGTCGTTGCTATGCACATTGACTTGCCAATTATTTAATGTTTCAAGGCTTATAGGTAGCTTATTACCATTTCAGTTCTTAAATGTTTTAGGGGATGGAGGCAGGCTATTACAATACAACCTTTCATTTGGAGTTGTCATGAGATACATTTTCTATATTACTATCTCGATGTATTGTATATTGACGTTATGTTGGTCAAGTTGCACATTGATTTCCTAATAATTTAGTGTTTTACTTCCAAAACAACTTTTTTTAAATTTGAATCCAACTTCTATGTTTCTAGATGTAGTTATATCAAAGTCCATGAATAGTTTAGAGCATTAAGGTTTGCGATATGATGCTTTGTAAACTAATAAATATATCATAGTTTATGATTCTCATATTAATAAATAGATTATAGTTTATGAAGTTCACATTAATCATTATTTTATTAATTCATATTTCATTTTTCTTTCTACGCTCACTTTATTTAGGCAAAATTATGCTATAGTCTTTCAATTGAGGTGACCTTTTGTATTGAACCATCCATGATCATTTCAAAATAAATAACATGACACAATACTACTAAAGTGAGCTTGATTAAGGAAGGGAGACCAGTAGTGGAGAGGGACTATAGTGGAGATAGAAGTTGTCTAGGTAGAGCTCAATCTTGAATGAATTTAATTCTTGAAAAATTAGTTACCATAAGTAATTCATAAAAGTGCCTTTATGTACAAGTCATTTTCATGTCATTGTCAAAAATATTAGTATTAAAATATTATTTATATATTTTTAAAAATATTTATTCCAAAAATTAAGATTCTAATATATGAAATAAAATTAATTTTTTCAAATTTCAAATTCCCATTTTAAGTCGCATCTATCATTTGCCAAGTTCAAATTGATATTTTCAATTTTTAAATACCATTCAATGTTCACCCATTGGTCCTTGGTTAAAATGGTTTATTTTAGATACCTTGACCATGTCATTTGAAGTATGCTCCCCGGTCAAGTTTGACCCATTAATAAAGATTGTGCATGTTCTACTTTATTATAGGTGCAATACACATTTTTCAAAGGGATAAGCACATGGTTCAATAAAAACAAGGAAATGGCATAACTTCACACTCAATAATTCCAACATAACCTAGAATTGTTTGGTACATGAGGAAGATGTGGGACCCATAAAAAACGTAAAGTTTGTACATTAATATTGATTTGATGGAGAAAATAATTGGAAGAATACTAAAAACTTCTAGAAACATTCTCAAGATATGGATCCATGCATTTGGAATGTTGGAATGTCAGTGTAAAGAATTATACATTATAGATGGAACACTTATGAAATGACTAAAAACATATTCCAAAACATACTCTCAAGATATGGATCCATGCATTTGGAATATCAGTGTAAAGAATTCTAAAACGTTATAGATGGAACACTTATGAAATGAAATGGATTGACTAAAAAACATATTCCAAAACATATTCCAAGTGAAATTTCAAATATACACTTTCATTGTTCTATGTTGAATTGAGAAATTTTAAATTGGAATCCATCAATAAAGATGTAACCATAACGAGCACTACACCTTTAAAATGTGATCCTTGCACTTGGCATCTCTAGTGTTGCTTGCAAGTAATATTGCTTTGATCCTGCAATGACTTAACATGGAAAATAACCATCCCAACACGAGTTAAGTTAATTTTCTTTATGAATAAAGTTACATAAATCCCTAGGTGTGGAAAGGTGGTACCCACATGAGTTAATTTAATTTTATTCATGGATAAAGTTACATAAATCCTACATGGGCAAAGGTGGTACATATGTGTACTAGTGGTTTATTATTGTATGATTATGCCAATTTTCATTGTTGTACAATAATGAGGTAAGCTATTTGTTTTATTTAACATCAATAATGTGGTATAGTCTATGGGATTTGAAGGCATTTTATTATAGTTCTTTACTTTCAATATTTCAATGGGTTTTAATAGTTTTTTTGGGGTTTGAAAGCCACTTTAGTCCCCTTTCACACGATATTGTTATAATTTTGTTTTTAAATTTAAATATTTGTGATAATTTAATAAAAGTGTTTTAAGTATATGTTTTGTGGATTGATAAAAAATTATTTATTTTTAAAATATATCATATATTTTTTAAAATTTATTTTTCTTTTGCTTTACAATTTATATTTAAATATATGTTTTGTGGATTGATAAAAAATTATTTGTTTTTAAGATATATTATATATATATTTTAATTTATTTTTCTTTTATTTTACAATTTATAATTAGTAATAATTTCTTGTAAAAATTAAATTAGTAATAATTTCTTGTAAAAATTACACCATTTTATCAAGAAAATTATATAAACTCGTATATTTTAAAAGTATTTCACCTCTAATTATTTAGAATTCTATCAAAATATATATTAAAAAATATTTTAATATATTAAAAAATATTTTAATATGAACTTATAAATATTTACCATATTTTTATTTTTAAAGTGATTTATAAATATTTACCACATTTTAAAAGTGATTAATAAATATTTTTTAAAGTAACCTATTCAAATATATATTGATATTATAATGACCTAACTACATATCGATTTTAGTTGTTTGATGTTTTAACATCTAGAGGAAACCTATTACACTCCCCTTTCATCTCACACTTCCACAAGCACCAATTTTTATTTAGGTATATTGATGCATCCCATTCAAATCTATGTTGGCTTTGTTAGCTCTCTGTAATTTGCCCAAGGCTATGAGGCAGTCATAGAGGCAACATCAAAATCACTTCGAGTCTTGGATCTAGCCCTCCAAGACTCAGAGAGGGATCTCTCTGTGTGATATGGCTTTGTTTGAAGAAGTATTAGGCTAGTTATAAAAACAATGGGCTTTGTTGTCAAAGTGTTTTTGAATTGGTTGAGACAGTCTACTCCTCCATTGGGCTATGGGGTCTGTAATTAATTAGGAATGAAATACAACCATAAACGAGGAAAGATGACTTCCACAGGGCGAGATGATATACTCACTGGATCTTTTGCAGCTTAAATGATGGACAGAAGAAAGGGTGAGAAGGATAAATTCGACTAAGAAGCAGTTAAGAATTCCTTAATTGAAAACATCAGAAGATAAACATTTAAATCTTTTAGAATCAGAAACAGGGTATCAGAGATAAATCCCGAGACATACGTTACTCTTAAAGATTAGTTTCAGAAAAACAAGATGATTACAGAGCAAGAAAACATTAAACTGAGAAAATCACATCACCAGTGAACATACGCAATAATCTTGTAAAGTGCCTTCCTTTCATTAATGACAGATCTCTTCAAAAATGTTACATCTTGATAGCCACAGGGCGTGAAGATCCAACCCTTTTACATTCAAATCATCTCAATAAATAATATAGATCATCCCAACAAGTTTCGCAAGTCGGTTTAACCACCTCGACCAAAAATAGCCACCACTCCCATGAAATTCAGAGTTTTCTGCCATGAAAAATGGGTCGTTTTTCTGCGAAACAGGAGTCCGATCAGACGTGATTCTCTCTTCAATGATGACACCTGGGAGAAAACTGAAAGAGTTTATTGTAGATGGTCATGTGCTGGACAAAAACCTCTTTCGGTGTCACCGAATTCATCCCCAGGTGGCCGTGAAAGCTCCTGAAAGATCGGGACTGACACGAAAAATGGAAAAGATGGAAAAAGAGGCCTCGAAGATGTCTTCGATTCTCTCTGCTCGTGACCTCGTTGAAAAAATTGAAAGAGGTTTTTGTTCCTCAGCCCGTGTTGAGCAAAAATGTCTCTCGGATTTTTAAAATTCATCTCCGTTTGCCCACAAATCAGTCTGGAAGATGGCATGGTAAAATAGGCGAAAATGGTAAATTTCGGAAAAAAGTGGTTTTTTTGGCGGGAGGTCGGTATTCCGGAACCCCCCACCTCGTTAAATGTAGACCGCCCGGGGGGGTCCGGAATTGAACCTGGGTCGTTGATTTATTTGGTCGTTTGTGGGCCGTTTAGATTTGCGTGAGGTTTCTTTATGATTCTGGACCCCCCCCCCCGTTAAATGTCGAACTCACGGGGGGGTTCGGAATTGAATATGGTGCGTTGATTATTTTGTGGTAAGTGGATGGGGGGCGCATTGCAAGGAGGTGCACGGGAGTGTGAAGGCGAGAGTTTTGGGTGGAGTATGACGTAGGGGGAGTTGGGGAGTGGAGGGTGAGGTGGGGATGGTGGGGAGTGACGTGAGGGGGATGGGTGAGTGGGATGTGATGCAAGGGTGACGTGAGGGGGGGACATGAGTGGAGTGTGAGGTGTGACATACATGGGTTGTAGGGTAGACTTAGGATTGTAGATTTTGTTGTGTTCTATTTATTTTTTATTTTTTATTTTTTAAATGTTATGCCATGTTTTTGTTATTATGTTTTAAATTATATTTTGTATTATATATATATTTTTTTATAATTGTTTTTTGAATGTTTTTTTATATTATTTTGAGTTTATTTAATTTATTATAATACTTATTATAATATTTTATATATTTTTAACATATTTTATTTCTTTTTGTTTTTTAATATTATAATGTTTTTTGTTTTTATATGTTATTTTGTTATTTTTAATTTGTTTTATTTAATATAAAACTATCCTAATTACTAACTTATTTACTAACCTAGTTACTAACTTAATTAATTATTAAATAGTCATTTATTAATCAATTTTAACCTAGACCAACCTTATTGTTATTCTTTTGTTCATCCTAAGTCCATTTATGCAGGGATGGAAGGCGGGAAAAGTAGTCGATGGGGCAACAAGACAAGGGAGTGAGGGCGCAACGTGGATGAAGGATGTAATAGGATGATAGGGGATTGAGCGATAAGAATGGAGGGAGGAAAGCGGAATCACCTGAGCCATACTTCGTCACCGGGAGAGATGCCAAATCAACAGTCGAAGAATCGACTCGCCTATAATTATAGGACCCCAACAGGCTTTATAGTGTTGTTGCTATGCAGATTGACTTGCCAATTATTTAATGTTTCAAGGCTTATAGGTAGCTTACTACCATTTCAGTTCTTTAATGTTTTAGGGGATGGAGGCGGGCTATTACAATACAACCTTTCATTTGGAATTGTCATGAGATACATTTTCTATATTACCATCTCGATGTAGTGTATATTGATGTTATGTTGGTCAAGTTGCACATTGATTTCCTAATGGTTTAGTGTTTTAGTTCCAAAGCAAATTTTTAAAATTTGAATCCAACTTCTATGTTTCTAGATATAGCTATATCAAAGTCCATGGATAGTTTAGAGCATTAAGATTTGTAATATGATGCTTTGTAGACTAATAAATAGATCATAGTTTATGAGTCTCAAATTAATAAATGAATCATAGTGTATGAGTCTCACATTAATCATTAGTTTATTAATTCATATTTCATTTTTCTTTCTGCTGTCACTCTATTTAGACAAAACTATGTTATAGTTTTTCACTTGGGGTGACCTTTTGTATTGAACCATCCATGATCATTTCAAAATAAATAAGATGGCACGATACTAGTGATTTTGATTAGGGAAGGGAGACCAGTAGTGGAGAGGGACTATTAAAATATTATTTATATATTAGTATTAAAATATTATTATTATATTTTTAATAATATTAGTATTAAAATATTATTTATATATTTTTAAAAATATTTCTCCAAAAAATTAAGATTCTACAATTTGAAATAAAATTAATATTTTCAAATTTCAAATTCTCATTTTAAGTCGTATTTATAATTTGCCAAATTCAAATTGATATTTTAAATTTTTAAATACCATTCAATGTTCACACATTGATCCTTGGTTAAAAATTGTTTATTTTTGGATACCTTGAAACTTCATTACATACATGGAAACATTTTGAGTACACCTCAAGACTAAAAATTATAGATAGGAAACACACCAATATATATGTCATAAAAATTTAGAGATCTAAAGTGCTTAAGAACATGGACAATTAACTCAGTTTATTTTGCGTGGCCCACTAGTGGCCTCCCTCCTCATGGATATTTACGAGATTGTTGATTAACATTGAAGATGAAATCCTCACCCAATGCATAAGTAATGGTGACTCATATTTTGAAAATTATTTTATTTCAGTGAATTTCTTCTTGAGTCATTCTATTTCTAAACGATAATGTTGTTGTTATTATTTGTTCAATGTTTTTAAGTTTCAACAACAATATTCAAGAAATCTATTGCCTAACCTCATTTTTGGTTAGGTTACTTCATATCATTTTCTTAAATCTATCAAAAACAAATAATGCTATATTAGCCACTATCAAATAAATGTATAATGGAAAAAAAATTAATTAACTACTACCAAATAAATGTATAATGAAAAAAAAATAATTAGCCACTATCAAATAAATGTATAATGAAATTTTTTTTAATGCAAATAACATCTCGAAAATTTTAAAAACTTTATTAGAAACTTAAAATTGGCATGTAAATCTATCCAACCAATTTGATTTACTTAAGTGTGTTTCCTTGTTAAATTATGTGGTACACTGATCCAATCTTTGTGTAGATTAAACTTTGCAACATGTAAACATTCCACTGATCATATTTTTTATTACTCAATTTTGTATTTGTAACTAGGTATGTTAGTGGATATTACTAAACACTTAGTTGATAGTTATATTAGACAAAGTTTCATAATTTAAATTAGAAGTGGAAAGTGCAGGTTCATGAGAAGAAGAGTTAGAAGAAAAATAATCAAGATTGATGTTGTGCTTCTTCATCGTTGCTTCTAAAGCTACCATCTTTTTAAAACATTTAGATTCGAGATGACCATCTCACCCACAAAAATTGCAATGCTTGTCAGTCTTCTTACTTCTATATTTTTCTCCTTTGTCAACATTAGGAGTAGAAGTTGGTTGAGAGGGTTTGGGACCCTTTTTTTTCTTCTTGTTGTGGCAATATTGTTGCTTCTTTGGATTCTTGGTTTTATCTTTCTGCTAGGCCATTAAGACTTTGTTAGATGTACATGCAATGCTTATTACACCAAGTTGCAAGAGCTTATCTTTCTCCCTCATCACAGAATAACAAAAAGACTCAAGAGTGGGAGCTTGGTAAGCACCCCCTAGAGCTTCTCCACTGACATAAAAGGTAGATACAAAAACATAATATTCACTACTAAGCTTAGCAAGAATAACATATACGCATCAGTCACCCCCCATATCTATTTTATAATCCTTAAGCAAAAGTATAAATGTTTGTATGTATGTCGAGCCAGACAAAAACCCATGGGGGATGAGAAGAAAGATGATGGAGTAGGAGATCCTTTTAAAATGTTTCTCGAGGAAGCCCTTGTGCGACAAAGGAGCAAAATGATGGACAACTTTGCATAGATCCTTCGGCAACTGCCCAAAGGAGATGCATATTCATCAAGAGGCCATGCAACCCCCTTCAAGGTACAAGTAAAATTTGATATTCCATTGTTTGAAGGACTGATAGATGCATATGTTGTAGATAAATGGTTGAATCTGCTTGAAGGGTATTTTTTGGTCCATAATTTTTACAACAGGGAAAATATTACTTTTTCACTCCTCAAGGTTGTCCCCCATGTTAAGGACTGGTGGGATACATACTCTGAGCAAAGGGCCATAGAGTAATCTGCAATATTTGTGATTTCCCCCACATGAGATTCCTTCAGGGATATCATTAAATAACAATACTACCCTGTTGGAAGCTATGAGGACTAGTACAAAAGATGGACCATGCTGCGTCAGGAAAGGGACCAGATAGTACCAGATTTCACCAATATTTTCCATACCCTGTGCATCAAATTGGGTATCAAAGAATCTGAATGACATATGGTGCTCAAATACCGCAGATGTCTGCATAGATACATTCAAACATAAATAGAGTTTCTGGACATTGCATCATTAGCTACTACTTATAGATATGTTGTCAATATCGAGTAGAAATTTAAGCAAAAGAGGTGAGAGTTTGGATCTGAAAACTCCTCACAAACGAAGTAGAACAAAGGAGGCCCCAACCCACAAAACAAGGGACAAAGAAAATATGGTCACTCTCAAGATAACCAATCCAAGACACAACCCAAGAAGGGTAATGAGAATTCAAAGAAGGACACCAGAAAATGGTGTGAATGCCATAAAAACCTTTAGTACAACATCGAAGAATGTCGCTCCAAGCAGTCAGTGGTGGCCAAGCTGAAATCTTCCAAGTAGAAGGAAGATTTTGACTCCGAATCTAATCCAGAAAGTGGGAAGCGGATCACAGTCAGGAACCAGTACCCAATTCCCCGAATTGATGACCTTCTTGACTAACTCAAGGGGGAAAATTTCTTCAGCAAGATTGACCTAAAGTCTATCTATTACCAGGTTCCCATCGAACCAATTAATGTATGGAAGAAAAATTTCAAATCTAAAGAAGGTATCTTTGAATGGATGGTCATGCCCTTTGGATTAAAAATAGCACCAACAACTTTCATGAGATTGATGGATGATGTATTGAGACCCTTTACCAACTCTTTTGTGGTGGTATATTTGGATGACATCCTCATCTTCAACAGAACCTGGGAGGAGCACATGCAGTGTATCCAACAAGTTTTGGGCACTCTGCGGCAACACAAACTATATGCCAACTTGGAAAAATTTTCCTTTGGCATAAAAAAGGTCCAATACTTGGGATACATTGTTGATGAGAATGGGGTACATGTGGATCTAGATAAGATCCAAGTCATTCGTGACTGGCCAACCCCAACCACACTAACCGAGCTTTGAATCTTCTTGGGACTTGTCAACTTCTACCGAAGGTTCGTGTTGGGATTCTCCCATATTGCATGGGCCCTCAGTAAAGTAACCAAGGGCGGTGGCAAGGAAAATTTTGCATGGGGGTAGGCACAACAACAAGCATTTAATGATCTAAAGCATTGCTTGTGCTCAACTCTAATACTCTCCTTACCTGATCTGCAACAACCATTCTAGATTGATATTGATGCCTCTAACTATGCTGCAAGCACATTTCTCACTCAACATGGTCATCCAATAGCATACCAGAGTGATACACTCTCAGATACTATCTGGAAATACCCCACCTATGACAAATAAATGCATTCCATTGTGCAAGCCTTCCGTCAATGGAAAAATTACATTCTGGGAAAGGATACAATCATCCACATTGATCACAAGCCTCTGCGGTTCATACAGACACATGGGAAGTTACAGAATGACTTCCATCAAAAGTGGTCCACATCCCTACAACAGTTCCATATCAACATCAAGTATAAAATAAGGAGCACAAATCGTGTCATTGACTGCCTCAGTCACCCTCGCATTGTTGCACTCATCACATTGCTCCATTCATGTAGGAATGAAGCATTTGAGTGGCCCAAAATTTATCAGCATGACCCTCACTTCGCCACCACCTATCAGCTCTTGGGTACATGAGAGAATGTCACCAATTTTCACATCCAGGATGGACTATTATGCCATCTGGGCCACCTTTGTGTTCCTACAAGCGAGCGTGAAAAGCTAATTTGAGAGGCTCGCTACAGTCGGATGGCAGGACATTTTGGCATGGAGAAAAATGTGGTCGTTCTACAGAAACATTTTTATTGGATAAAACTTCGACAAGACGTTAGCAAGTATATCGGATCTTGCACTGCTTGTTCCATTACCAAGCCAACCATCAAGAAACAAGGATTATACACCCCTCTTCCTACTCCCGAGAGGCCTTGGGAATCCATCTCGATGGATTACATGTATGGATTTCCATCCACCAAGCATGGCAATGATTGTGTATTTGTGGTGGTTGATCATTTTTCGAATATGGCCATCATCACAACCTACATGAAGCACATTACAACGACATATAATTCCAAGATCTTCTTTGAATGGGTGTGGGTCCATTTTGGGATACCACAGACCATCACCTCAGACCAGGACAACATGTTCCTCAACATATTTTGGTTGATTATTTGTTCACTGTTGGACACCAAGCTCACTAAATCCACTACTTTCCATCCCCAAACTGATGGCTAGACATAGGTCGTTAATCAGATGATAGTGCACATCCTGCACATGTACAAATCTAAGCATCTGTGTACATAGGATGAGAGTCCTCCCTATGCTCAACACAACAACAACATGGCTCTCTATAGCTTCACTGACCATATCCCATTTGAGGTGGGGCTAGGATTCCAACCCTTGGGTCCCATTGATATTGCACTACCTCTTGGAACCACATAGGAAGAATCTTCCCATTTTTAGTCTAAGGCCGAAAAAGCCACCAGATTCATTAAGAGGATTCAACACATCCACCAACAGGTCCATGAGATTTTGCAGAAATCCAATGCTAAGGACAAACAATGCCATGATCAACACCGGGTACCACACCATTTTTAGGTGGGAGACACATTCTGGTTACATTTGTAGAAAGAGCGCCTTACAGAGCCCCATCGGAATCCCCACCCATTTTTCTATGGGCCTTACATTATCACCAAGGCTGTGGGTAGCAATGCTTTTGAGATCAACACTCCACCCTTCCTTGGCTTGCACCCACTGTTCAATGTGGACCTCCTTTATCCATATTTTCCACCATTATTGGACACTTCAAAGATCACAAAATAGTTGACACCAACATAGCTCAACTCTAACTGCATGGAACATTCATCCACTGATAATACAGTGGACATACAGGTCAAGGGCACTCACCAGCAGAGGATCCAACTTTATCGAGTTGTCAAGGTAGGGAAACTCCTACACCAAGGAAAGTGGCTCACCCGGGGCCAAATTCAGCAGAAGTTTCCTGACCTAATGGGGGAACTCAACGCAATGGATACCATTTCTTCCTAAGGAAGGAGGACCAATCCAGGTGGATATTGGTGGTCACCCACATATTCCAATTGGCTCCTCTTGATAGTTTTTAGTTCAACACGTTATTTTGTATTTATTTGTAATTGTGGGTTCTACACTTTCATGGTTGTCTGAAGCCCTACATAGCTTCCAGGTGGAGATTGGTGCCCGCCCACCTAATCCAACTGGATTATTTTGGAAGTTTTCATGTCATTACATCTTTCTGTACTTCTAGAGCTGTTTTGGGGCCCTTGGCTTGCCACAATCAAAATATAGATGGAGTTAGAGTTTGATGGCACAATGTGTAGTTCTTGAAAAGACCTTTCCAATGGGCTATCATGCGCCTAAAATGAAGGTCGTATGCAAAAGTTACGACTCCGGGAAGTTGAGGTACCAACTTACCCATCGGGGCCCACATAAAATTTGGTGTTTCATATCCTAGGGTTAGGTTTTTGGATGTCTAGGGTTTTGTAATTCATGAGTAATGTTAAAAATTCCTTTTGAGCCTCATTGTAATCATTCTTCTCAGACGAATGCGTGTAGAAACCACATCTCTTTTTAGAGATAACTACCACCATTCAAGCAAGTTGTTTTCAATTATGCAATTTTACAGTTTCAACCTATTTTATTTATTCAATAGAAGTTATTGTTCATTGGATATATTTTTTTGTTCTTCATATCTCTGTTTTATTGTATTCAGTCTGTTATTCCTTTCATGCTAATCATAAATACAGATCATTCATTGGGAAGTTGAAGTAGATCGACAATCTAGATTAGTTTCGACGATTTGGGAGTTGGATCCAATTGACAATAAATATCATATTGGCTTGGATATCAACAATCTAGATTCATTCGATTTTTGGTTGAAAAATATCTAAGTGTTGGAGTTGGATAAGAGGATTCACCGACGACTGATGGTCGATTCGACCAATTTGGTGAAGTGTTTCGGTCACCAACGAGAATCGTTGATGACCAATGGAATGATAGTCAAGTTTCAGTCGATTCAACAAGGTATTCAGGTCATCCAATGGAAATGTTTGATGGTTGATGGCCGATGGTTCGGTGTCGGCCAATTTGGTGAGGTGCTCAGTTCATCCATGAGAAAGGACCGATGACCAATGAAGAAAAGAGGATGATGATGTGTCATTCCATGTCATCATCCATGTTTCATGATAAATCAAAATCCACATGTTCTACCATGTCATCCAATGTGCCATGCTAAAGTCTATGTGTCATGCCACATCAACATCCACGTGTCATGCCATGTTAGTAGTTGCCACATTAGACAAGAAATGGCCGATGGATGACAATCAAGTCGACCAAATTGGAGAATTGTTTTCGATAGTCAAGATGAATGGATGACGAATGGTGGTCGATGGTCGAGTCACTTAAATTGAGAGAGTATTGTTTCATCCACTAATGGAAATTGTCGATGGTCGATGGCAAATGGTCGAGTCGGTCGGCTTAGAGATGTGTTGCAATTAGTTTCCAAAGGAAAAGGGCCAATGGCCAACAATCGGGTCAATAGTTTAGATAGTTTAGGTATATAGACAACTAAGATATCACCTAATTTTGAGATCGACGACTCAATTTAAAGGCTATTATAATAGTGAAACAATGAAATTTCTATGAAATTTTATAGTTTTTGAAGGTCATAAACTTGCAAGGTGATTTTGCATCCCTAAACGATGTTTTTAGACAATAAAAACCATGAGTAAACAATGTACCAAGGTAGACTATGCAGTACACTATGTCTATGCAAATTAAATAAAATAAATCGAGGAGAGATTTCCAATGAGCTAATCTGTTCGCAAAACATAGCTTGTATGAGAAAGTTAGACCTAAAATAGTTAAGGTGAAATTTCTGCACTAGTTTACTTCCGGAGGGCATAAATCCTTGCTCAGAGGGCCTTTTGAGTCACATGAGCAGTCTATGAAAATCCTATGAACCATAGAATACCTCCATGGAGATAGATTTGGAATATGAGTAAGGAAAAATGTGGAGGAAGAGAAAGAAGACACATGTAACATATAAGGATAAAAATGTAAAACAATCAAAACTTTTGTAGGCTGTAACTATCATTCCAGAGCCCGGTTAAGGGTGAAATTGTAAAATGTCATTCATAAGGTAGTAATGAACATAACCAATTGAGATTATATCAAAATACCAAGGAATTGGTGTAGGTATACATGATCGGGGCTAAAATTGCTAAGCCATGAGAAAGTGCAAAGGGGCAAAATTGTCATTTCCATATTGATGCAGTTTTTCACTGGAACACCAGTTTGAAACTTCGAGGGTTGATGCGAATTTAGTGTTGGTATAATTATCCGTTCATTTTAGAAAATTTTCCTATTTTATAAACATATTTACCTCCACAAGTGGAAAAATTTGGTGTTTGATATTATTTACACCAGGGAGAGAGGTGTACAAAGGGGTAAATTGGAAATATTCAATTTCCTGTAACTTTCTGCACAGTGCTCATAATTGAGCAAGAAAGTATTCATTGGAATAGGAGAATTCATATATCCACTAAGAATTTAGTTTTGAGTTGAAGGGTTCTCAAGGAATCAGAAGGAAGGTTTCTGGTTGACTTGAAGGACACCATTGAGCAAAACAGAATTTTAGGAAGCCATAACTTTTGGCTTGTTAATAAGATTGAAGCATGAGTATGTTCAATGGAAAGGTAATCCAGAGGAAAATATTATAGAAGATCTAATATCTCTAGGGATGCACTAGGTTCTCCATAAAGTTGCAAGGAAAGTAGAATTGGATTCCATGAACCGTGTAACTACTCAATGTGAATATTTTCCCAAATAATGTCAAAATTTGGAGAAACATTCTGAGATAATAGAGCTAAGTTCCAGAGGGAATTGCTATGTAAGGAAAAGTGTATATTCTCATTATATTCCTATGTATAAGTATAGAGTCACAATTGAAGTGCAATAACTTGGAAACGTAAAAAGAGGTTGAGCTTATTAACAAAACATTGATTCATAAGCAAATGAGCACTCTAGCAGAGAGTGTTGTGTGAAGGGATTAAAAGATAGAGTACAAGGTTCCAAAAATGAGGTTGTGGGGGTCTGAACTAGATTAATCATAGGGACCATTGGATAGGGAAGTAGGTCAATCTTGTATAGTTGGATGAAGCATCAAAGAGTTGCAAAGGGAAGTGCAAAGCTACAGAGAAAGTGATGCAAAGTTGACAAAGATCTAAGGAAGAGAAGGGAAATATTAGTATTAAGTTTCTATAGAGACTGAATGGTTTGCAAAGGAAAATAAATAGATATTCTCAAATAAATCATGAATCCAATAAGTGAGGAATGTCCTTTTCATGCTCAAGGAGTTAAGAAGTAATCCATATCCTTGAAGTTAGAAATATAATGAAGGCTACAATCTTGCTACACGAGAAGGAAAAAGGACATCATGAGATGAGGTGTGAATCATGAAGTGGATGAGTCATCTCTATGTGCAAGTATATGTATTCAAGAATAAGGGATTGCTAGATATGATATAGAAAATATTGTCTAAAAGTACACATAGCAAGAAAGTTGCCTCTATCATTCGAGTGCACAGAAAAAGTAGGGTGCAAGTGCAAATGAAGGAGTGTGGAATTCCATTTGAAGGAGAATGGTCTTGAGTGGCCAAGTAGTGCTTCATAGTGAATCACTCAATGAAGTGAAGAGAGGTATGCAAAATTGAGCAAATCCATGGGTGGAAAAGAGTATTATAAACAAGACATAAAAGAATATTTTAAAATGTTGAAATGCCAATCAATGATAAAGGTATTTTAAGACCGGTTTGGTCATGGAAATGTGGAGTGGCTAATTAGATTGTAGTGTTAATATTCAATTGGAGTAGTGCATTTTACAACATTATGAATATTGAGAAATTTAGCCAAAAAAACGTTGGGTCAGGTTTCTCTGCATAAAGGGAGCATTTGTGAGATGGCAACACTAGTGAATCTAGTGGCTGGAAATTAAGATGGCTAAGTGGGGCTTGGATAAAAGGCTTAGAATAGGGGCCAACAATACACAGTTGAGAAGAATGGCAGTTCATAGGGAAATGAGGTTCTACAAAAATTCAAGGACAACCATCTACAAAAAAACGAAAAAAATAAATAGACAAATAAAGTTGATATAAATGTGCATGGGAGTGCATGATAGAATTGATGCATGATGCATACAATAAAGATAAAATGCATGTGCATGAAATAGGCATGAAATATCAAATGCTTGGTGCATAGTGATGTGCATTTGTACATGTGGACATGCTTGAACATGCCGACGATATGCTTGTGGACCAAGAGTATTCTGTTGATATATATATGAAATAATGATACTATGATATTCAAATAAAACTAATAAAGGATTGTGTATAGAGGAAAAATGATTATAGCATGGTTGAAAAGGATGATGACATTGTTGCTTATGGTAACCATCAATATCAAGAAAAATCAGGATGGTGGGAATACTGATCAAGAGGTTGGTAAAGAGAGCCTGTGAGATGCTACAAAATACCAGTTGATTAGGTAGCATCAAGAAAGGAAATAACAACCATGTAGGTATGCATTTGAGGTTTCTTATGATGTATAAATACGAAAGGGAATTAAGGTAAGAATTCCTTCAGTTAAAGTTCAATAATTAGATTGATGGAAAGGCAAAGGGCCTTGAATATATACATGTCATGTAATGCTTGAATGCATTTATGGGGAATTTAATTGCATATTGTGTTATGTTGGTTATGAGATCATAACCAAGACAAGAGAATAGACATACTCCTATGGTAGAAATGAATTCCATTAGACATGACCATGTGTGAGGCCATGTTGAGGTTGGATGATGTGTTGAGGCATTGAATAGACCTCCCAAATCACCATGGTGGAATACATGACATGGATATATGGTATTC
>JZKD02S1804557.1:531688-545499 GCA_000966675.3 Picea glauca | reverse complement strand
TAATCACTAAGTTAAGTATGATGAAATATGGTTTGATTGTTGTTAATTGCATTTTATTTTTTCCCTTATTCATTATTTCTTGTTATTCCTGAATGAATTCTCTAAATCTGTATTTTTATGGGACTAAATGATTTTTTGTTTCTGTTTAGCCATCCCTATGTATGGTTACATTGATTGTGTTATGTTTTGATTGTTATGGGAAGTTGCATGAGATTGTATGCCATGATTCTGTAATTTATTTCCACTAGAGTTGTGTTAAGATATTGTATAGGAGGTACAGTTGTAACTATTTGATAGTTGGAGATTCCATTATCATAGCTGGAGTTCTTGGAGCCACAACTTAGGGACTTCCTGTTTGACCTTGTGTTGGAACCCTGGAAGGGAGGTGGTATATCCTGAGGGAATGCAGTGCAGAGAAAGGGGTACACTTCCTTGGGTTGTGCAATTTTGGGGGGACACAATTTTGTTGGTTGGAATTGTTGTGGGAATAAAAAACGTATTAAAAATATTGTAGTTGGAGCTAGAGAAAAGCTATGCAGGCCGCGAATATTGGGAAACTACTTGTTGGAATTGTTGCCAAAATGATGAATTGTGAAATTATCTTACAAGGTTTGGGTCATGGAGCCTAAGTATCTATGGTTTTTGGGATGGAGTGCGTATGTATGTATATGTTTTGGGCCAAAGTGCCTTTGTAATTTGGTTAGGTTGGAATGCCTGAGTGATTTTGGGTCAAAGAGCCTATATGTTGAATGATGGCCAAGGAATTGAAATTGTAAAATGAATTTACACCTGTGGGGTGTTGTGCACTAAGGACAGTTGAAAAAATGGGGGGTGGGGGGGATGTAGCATTCCTAGTTTTTATCCCCCAAAATTTATAATGTAATTGTATAAATGTGAATTAGACCTCCCAACTCACCATGGTGGAATACATAACATGGATATATGGTATTCCAGAGTCAATGCAAGGATGCATTGGGTAAATGTGGCCATGTTCATTGGAAAAATGGGTTTATTTCTTGGTAATGTTTGACTAAATTATTAAAATCTTGGGTGTTGGTAATGCATATGTGAGGAATGATGGTTTCATTCCATTTAATATCAATATGGGTTGGAAGTGATGGAATTTTTAGATTAAAATAATTTTGAAAATCACTTCATGGACTGAATATATATGTTGCAGTGAATGATAGTTTCATTCTATATAATATGATTAATTGTTGAATTCCATTTCTAGAGTGAATAATGGATGGAAATGATTGAATTACTTGTAAATTACAATTCTGAGATCATTTCATGAACTGCTGAAAATGTGCATGAGTGCTAACAATCTTGTTTGGTTGCAAGAAAGTTGAGAAAAATTGCAGGAAGATTGGTCTTGGATATGGCATGGATGTAATCCCATAAGGAAGACTGAAATCTATAGCTGCAATAGAAAAACACAATGAGAAAAAATCTCATGTCTGAGAAATTTTATTTTCCTGCATAATTGAAAATTTTTATGGTATGCTAACAATTTGTTTGGATGAATTAAAATGAGAAAAAATGTAGGAAAAATGGTCTTGAACATGGAAGTTGTGTGAGCCCATAAGGAAGATAGATGTCTCCTGTTGGAAGAGCCAAACGTCTGGAGAATAAATCGTGTGCTTCGGAAACTTAGTTTCCTATGTGTAAAATAGATTTGGAAATTAATATGTAAAATTGTTATGATGATATCTCATGATGACTATATGTGTGTGATACAAATGAGATAATGGATATTAAATATGGAAAGATTGGAAAGGAGGCTACATTTATGACACTTGAACCCTATGATTTCCACAAGTTATAAATTTCCAATGAAAAATATGGTAGTGAGTTGGCGCTCCCCTTGCATAATAACACCTTGGATAATGATGGATCACCTGAGGCACTGTGTAGCGGTGAAGGGAATGATTGATCCTAGAGGGTGAGGATGGAAAGGAGGTTGAAACTCAATAATGAATATGACACGGTGGTTGGAATATTAAGGGTGTGTTAGGAAAATAACAATGAGATAAATTATTTCCGTGGCTACGCTTGAAGTAGAGCAACAAACATATGAATAAGTGATTGTAATCATTGAGTTAAGTATGGTTAAAGAGGGGTTGATTGTTTTTCATTGAATTTTAAGTTTTTCCTTATTCCTTATTTCTTGTTGTGCCTGAATGACATCTCTCCATCTTTGTTTTATGGGACTAAATGCTTTTGTGTGTCTATTTAGCCGTTGCTACATTTGGTTAAGTTGATTGTGTTATGTTTTGATTGTGATGGGAAGTTGCATGAGATTTTATGCCATGATTGTGCAATTTATTTCCACCAGAGTTGTGTTAATATGTTATGTAGGAGGCACAATTGTAACTATTTGATAGTTAGATATTCCATTATCACAGCTAGAGTTCCTGGAGCCACAACTCAGAGACTTCTCTTTGACCTTGTGCTGGAACCTTGGAAGGGAAGTGATATATCTTGAGGGAGTGCGGTGTAGAGAAGGGGGTACACTTTCTTGGGTTGTGCAGGTTGAGGGGGATGTGATTTTGTTGGTTGGAATTGTTGTGGGAATAAAAAAAGTATGAAAAATATTATAACTAGAGCTAGAGAAAATAAGTGGAGGACACAAATATTGGGAAACTGTTGGTTGGAATTTCTTCTAGAATGATGAATTGTGAAATTATCTTACAAGATTTGGGTTAGGGAGCCTACGTATCTATGGTTTTTGGGAGGGATTACCTATGTATGTATATATTTTGGTCCAAATTTCCTTTTTAATTTGGTTAGTTTGGAATGCCTGAGTGATTTTGTGTCAGAGAGCCTATATGTTGAATGATGGTCGAGGAACTGAAATTGTAAAATGAATTTACACCTATGGGGTGTTGTGCACTAAGGAAAGTTGAAAAAAAGGGGGGGAGGAGAATGTAAGATCCCTAGTTTTAATCCCACACAAATTATAATGTAATTGTATAAATGTGAATTAGGCTAGTGAGCCATTGTGTTGGGACAAATAGATTGTATTGATTTTAATATGGTCGGGGGACAGATTGTATATTATTTGCATTGAATTAATTAGAAAAGGTAATAATCTCTTGTTGTGAAACAAGATGGATGAAAAATTATGTGGGGATATGATTCCAAAAGAGAGAGGGGTCCAAGGGGGAATTATTCATGGGAATTAATCCAACCCACATTCCTAAAATTATTATCATTATGTACAACCTTTTATTCTTGTTGAGTGTTTCCAAAGCCAATCATTTAACTCATGTAAGATGGTGGGTGTTGTTATCACATGAACCTGTCAGAGTCTTGTGGTTTTGTTGGAAGCCATATTAATCTCTATTTTTACAAGCCGCCTACACAGGGTTTTTTAAATTCTCATCACTTGTCTCGAACACACCTTTATAAATGTGAATGTAAATTTGTTTTAATCCCACATTAACCCTTTTAAATTCTCATCACTTGTCTTGAACACACCTTGGTTACATGTGTATTAAACCACCACCCATTTAGCATTTGACTAATGTTAATGGGGTTTTGATTTATAAAATCTTTGATTCAATTGTTTATTTGACATATTGATTTTGTGATCAAATCGTGGATATGCATACGATTGTTTTCAATAGTTATGATCTTTGTGTGTACCATTATGCCGAGATGTCATTCCAAGTACAACATGGTGTTATGTTTTTGAATGGCCTCGAACTACATGACTTTTCTCACACACATAGAAATTAACACTCTCGCCTACCATTTTGAGTTGTCTTTGCATTTCGTTGGGGAAGCTTGGGGCAATGGCTCTACGCTTGTTCTGTCAAACCCTACCATCGAATCCCATGTCGGTTCCTTACTGTTAGCTATGGATCCTGTAGTGAGAATTGAGCCTAATGGTGTCCAGACATTGTTATCGTTTGATAATGCCCAAGAAGACTTAGAAAGGAATGGCTGGTGTGTCTTTGTTGAAAAGTTCGAGGGTTTTAATTTAACAATCGCTCAATAATTTGCATTAACGTTTGATGGTTGCAGAGCTAAAATAGGAGATGTCCAGCTTGAGTTAAATGAAGATTCTATTAGCCAAGCCACCGATCTTCCAGCGGTGGGACAAAAGTGGTTTAAAAAATCAAAGGTTGAAGAGGTTCCTTGGTCATTGTTGTTCACCTCAAGGAAGATTACTAGTTGCGACCGATGTATGCTCGTTTCAACTCTAAAACCTAGATGGCACAATCTACTAGCTATTGTTAAATAGTTCGTTACCTATGAGGGGAGATATGGTTTGGTTTTCTTATATCACTTGCGGTTGCTCATGAGTTTTATCGATTTTCCCCTAAACATGCCCTATTTTCTCCTTCGAAGTCTATACAAAATGGAAAAGTGTTTTAAAAGGCAGAAATATGATTCTAGCCTGTTCCACCATTATTTGATCAAGATTATTATTGTTCATCAGTTGAAATTAAATGATGATTGTTGGGATGCCTTCCTGTTAAGAAATGGTTTTTCCAGCAGTGAAATATGACAGGTTGATAAGTCTGTCATCACATAAACCCTCGTCGAGCCTACCATCCATCCTCCTTTGCTCTTGCCCTGTGATCCTATTTCTAATATGGAACCCTCGACCTATCCGGACACTACCCAACCCGACACTCTACCAGATTCGTATCCCAAAGGTGGTGTTAAGTCTGTTAAAAAATATGCAAAGAAAAGTGTAAAGGCAATGTTGATATCAATTATAAAAGTAAAAAAGCCACTCGTTGGGTTTCACGATGTGCCCGAAATAAACCTAAGCCCTGTGCAGACAAAAACGCAACTGTGTTAAGCGAAGATTCTGATTCAGAGATTGAAAGATTTTTAACTGAAGAATATCCATATTCATATGGACTTTTCTCTGGTAAACCCTATGATTATGTTACAAACCTTCCACCGTGTCTAAAAGACAATCCTGATTTCCCTGGAATCAAACTCAGTAGTGAACCTACAGGTCAAATGGAAAATTCCCCTACTGTTAATACTATCATTGCTAATACACAGTCTATTCAGCCGCAATGTAACGAATGTCAATCATGGAACGATAGGTATTACAGAGATGTGCCTTTACTTTAGTCTCGGATCAAATCCTTGGAAGACCATGTGACTTTGCTAACGAAAGAGAATGGCAGACTTCAAACCGTATCTCAAACAAAAGATAAACGACAAAAAACCACATGGTTTGTTGTTTTTAAGAACGTGGAAGCAACGACTGCCATTGTGAATTCAAAGATTGCTTGATTAAGTCAAATCCCTTAATTTGAGGTATGAATGTTTACAAATAAGTTTAGGATGATTTTTCCTTTTTTTAATTAGGATACATGATTTGTTTCCACATATTACCTCTAGTCTGTTTGGATTGATTCAATAAAAATACGATTCTAGTTATAATTATAACTAGCTACAAAATCGTGAGATTCTGTAGCTAGTTACTAGAATTCGAATTTCTTGTTTTTATAACCAAAAATGCATCTGAAATCTTTTATTTTTATGTGTTTACAGGAACCTATGATTTCTAAAGGATATTTGAGCCACTGGTGGCATCTCTCAGCATGCTATTTTTTATGTTGTTTTAGAATAGGCTGTTAGTTTTGATATCAAGTAGAATTTGGGAGGTTGCATCCCCCACAATTTTTGGAACAAATTAGATGATATCCACATGAAACGTTTTGATCCTGTAACCTATATAATTGTATTTTTTTGTAAACTAAAGACCATCGCTGCTTGGGAGCAGAAACTATGGATTTATGATTGACAGACTTGAATGGAAGTTGATATTGGTACAGCTTTGGCTTCGATATATCGTATTTTTATTCAAGTTTTGTTCATTTTGATTTGTAATTAAATTGTGACTACTTTAGATATCATGGTTTATTACAGATTGATGTGATGGAATTTATATGATGTCCATGTTTTATGTCCCTTATATTACATACAGTAATTACTCTGTTCAAATTTGAGATTAGAAGATTAATCTTCTTTGTTCATTGAACATTTAGATACAAATTTTCACAGCCGGATTTATCTCAGTGTGACCATTTGTAAAATCATAGAATTGTTGTCACTGCTTCTCTTATATGTTCTGTCATTAACATTCAATCACTACTGCTTCACGTTTACGAGGAGCATTTGTAAGATTTGATGCGGTTTACCTCATCAAACAATGAGATTGGATATTGTGTGCAGGACAAATGGGAGATGCGATTACAGGTTAGTTCCCTCGTTTTATTTCATAAGTTTAATTCATATAGGAATTTCTTGTAGTCTAAATACATAGTATTGTTTGTTATCTTTGTTTTTCAATTAGACAGTTGTTATTTCATTTCTCGTTTATAAAAGTTATAAAAAAATAAATAAAAAAGACTGAATGATAGTTTTGCTGCTATACATCAATCCATATTTGAGTTTCGCAGATTTAGATTAAAATTTGCATTCTATAAATGTTATACATATATTAGAGATATAATCATTTGGATACATTGTACATATAATAAGTAGAGCTATTTTATAAATATTAGTTAGTAAACTGTAAGTATATTTTAGATTTGTATATAGTTTTCAACAAGTGTTTTTCATTAAGTTAGTTTCTTTAGTTTTGTTTTTTCACTTTCTTAGGACTTAGATCGGCCAACGGAGCCGCTAAACTCGTCGGAGTGGATTAATCCAAATGGCTTGGGTTAAGTAGACAACCCCGGACCGGATTCACTCCTCCAGTTGACGAGCGGTCAATTTCGCCCGTCAACAGGTTTCTACCTAAGTCTGTAGTTTTTCCCTGTCTCTATCCTTTTCGCAGGCCGAGTCTTGAAGTTTTTCCCCCTTTGACCGATAAAATCATTTTTTGTTTTCCTTTGTTCGTTTGTGCGCCCTGGTCTCCCTGTTTTCTCAACTCCTAGCCATTCGTCCAAATCCTTGATCGTGCATGTCGTAGCCATGGACACAAAGCACAATTTTCTTAAACAGTCTATTTCGATATTGAAGCATAAGAAAAAGATAGTTTTAATATTTCAACGATGAATATTTCGGGAACAATCCAGATCAGTGGCTCACAGACGTTCGAGAGTGAAAACTTGCAAGAAGTATAGAGCCAGAACAAAAGGCCCCAAAGTGAATACAAGCCATTGATATTAAAGGGGACAAGTGGTAGTTGATCCAAGCCTTCGAGGAAATGAGATTCAAGAGATTTGAAATGAGAAGTCCTTAGAAATATTGAAGGCCCAAAATGGATTTGAGTCGTTGATCAGCCAAAGCCATGTGTCATCAGATGCACACCCCTGGGTAAAACGCATGGAGAAGTAAGCCATATTTGAGTTTTGATTTTCCAGAAGTCTCAGAGACTCGAAGTGGATCTCGGCCGTCCAAATCTAGAATTCCACGTGTCATCAAATCCTCAACTCTAAAGGTTTTTCTTAGAGGGAAATGTGGTTTGAGAATTGAAATTTCCGAAGGCCAATTTGTGAAGCAGATCTCAACCGTTGATTCAAAGAGGGAAGATTCGATTCGTTGATCTAAAGCACCAGAGCTGGGCCATTGATTAGGAAGCCTCATATAATATCACAAGATCAATGGTCATGCTCCATTGCAGGGTCAGAAGGTGTGCACGTTTTAAAATTTCAAGGGTGGGTTGCAATTGGAACCGTGGTTTTTGGAAAGAGATGCGTGGTGGTTCATGGTGAATTGCGGGGACAAAAGAGGTTTGCTTTCAAACCACCCTTGGTTATGCCCGTAATCACACAATTGCATAGGGTCATGGCCCTAGGTCACATTGAATATGGAGCGATGGAGAGGAGCTGCACCAAATACTGAAAGTGTTCGTATTGGTCACAGAAGAAGATCTGCTTGGCCTTGAGACGTCGAGATTGATTCGAAAAATTTGTATGGCACCGCCTAGAAACATTCATGAGTGTCAAGCCTTGTCCTGATCCCAATGAAGGTAGTTATTGAATATATGGGGTGGCAGTTGAGACCTCGTCTCACCCCATAAATGGAAAGTGTTGCAGAGCGCAACCATGAAGGCACACTGATGATCTGAAGCTTCCTTATGGGAAATTTTTCCTGTAAAGCACATAACTGTGTCTGGCTCACGTCTGACATGAGAAAATCAGCACAATCTGATAGAGCAGGTGCTGAATGAAGGATTTGAAGGAAGTGGCCTGATCACACTCCTGGTGGTTGCAACATTGCTGGGTATTTATAAACAATTTTGATATTTTGTAAAGGTCGAATGGTTGAGCTAGGCTCCCTGCTATTGTAATATTTTTATGAAGAACATTGGTTCTCTGGTTATGTATTTTTTTTTGAGACATCTTGGTTAATATAAGTCATCTTTCTTGCTCCATTTTATTTGCCTCTGATACTGAGAGAGTTCATGATTGAATGATTCACATGGATTGTTATGACTGTATTACGATGAATGCTATATTATAGTGTTGTTATAATTTCTTTCAGTTTCTTTGATATTTGAATTCATAAGGATCTTGCGTTTAAGTTTTTCCTCTTTAGGCTGCTGGAAGACCTGATGTGCACAAAATACCTCTACACTCTCCTCACCAAAGTCTTCCCTCTATTCACCCTTACTCCAACTTACTGATTGAAGTTGATTCTAGACCTCAATTGCTTATGCATGCTAGTCAAGATTTTTGAGTTAGAACGTTATTATCATTGAGTCCTCTCCATTTGATCACCTAAAAATCATTTACATTTACTGTATAAAATGATGGGTATTGGGATTACCTTCTATGCAATATGAGGGTGACTTCTAGTGCTAACATTTCTGGCACCGTTGTCAGGGAACGAATTGAAGACATTTCCCTGGGATGGAATGACAAAGAGCTTATGATTCTGAAGGTATATCATATATATAAACCATTGAAGATTGCAACTTGCACCTGGCAACTCCAATGTTTCAGTTGTGGCTCCAAAAGGCAGAAACATGAGGTCTACTCCACAACTGCCTCTAGCAACACCTGAAGTTGACACAGAGAAGATTATCCAGAAAGGAAATCTTTCTCAAAAAAGGCTTTTAGCTACTTTATCAGATTGAAAAGTTCCTTGGGAGAACGATAATGATAAGATTTGGTATTTGATGGTGAACAAAGACCAGACAAATTCAGACTACATATCAATCACCTAGTGACTCCACGATTAAAGAATCCAATGGGGACTCCATTATTCCAAAATCAATTGACGACTCCACTGGTTTGAAATGAAAAAAATCATGGCTTGGAGGTTTTCTCCTTTTAATTTATCTGTTGTTCCTAGTTTTCCAAATGTTGTTCCTACTGTGGATCAATGGGTCCCTTTTTTTCCCATATTTAGAGAACACATAGATGAAAACCCTGCCGAGAATATTTGTGAGTTTCATGAACTCATCCATCAGTGGGAGATACATCATGAGGATGTATTAATGAATATGTTCATGTTCTCATTAGGCGAGGATGCTTGTGAGTGGTATCGATCCTTGCCCTCTATTAGCATCTCCTCCCTGAGAGAGTTTCATGCAACTTTCAATACTCAATGTCAAAATTTTTATTCCTCTGAGTTAATTCATAATAGTAGTTGTGAGGAATATAGAGATGGTGTTCAGAATATAGTTCATTCTTGTTAAATATGTGAGATTTAAGGATATAACTCGGAGGAGTTGATAGAGCTGGTAAATTTTTTTCTCTGCAAGAATAGAGGGATTGGAGGCAGATTTCACTTGCTTATCTTATGAAGAAAATGCAGAGGATATTTGGGTCCTTGAAACAGATGCTCTTGGAAGCCCTGATTATGATGAAGAAGTGAAGTGGGATACTGGCCAAGAACAAATAGATTTTGATGGATATCCCAGTGAAGACGACACAGAGCATATATTTTCCATGATTCCTGTTTATAGTGATTGTGAAACTCATCCTAGGGAGAGCCATGAAGGATAAAAGGAGGAGCCACATCTCTCAGCTATCTTGGCTCAGAGTTTTTCCCCTTTTAATTTCTTATCCATATCTGGTTATCCACATCCAGTGCCGGCTATAAATGAATGGGATGATTATCTTTTGAGATTCAGAGGAAGCAAGCATGACCATCTCGGTGAGCACTTATTAAAATTTCATGTATGCATGCTTGAACATGGCTTCTTTCACGAGGATGTTTGGATCAAGATGTTCAGTTTTTCTTTAGAAGAAGATACTCTTGGATGGTGTCTATCTCTCCCTGCTGCTAGTATCCATTCTTTGAAGGATTTTCACGATGCTTTTAATTCATATTACAAGAAGATTTACCCGACTCATCTTATTTTTGATGACTGTTGTAAGAAGTTTGCACTCCACATTATGCAGATGATAGAGTGTTCCTCGTGTGATGAGTCTGGTGAAGATCTGATTGAGAGAGAAAGAAAGGATGAAAGTGAGTATTTTGCAAATATAGATGAAAAGTTTTCTCTCTCTATTTCCCAAGAAGAAGTCCTTCTAGATATGATTGATGATAGCACCGATGATGGCATAACTATGGATTCATTATGTGTTTCCCCTAGTACACCTACTGTCTCATATTTAAAAGAAGAAATGGTTGAAGAAAAGAATCAAGATATTGATATTTTCTCTTTGCAAGATAAAAGAGTTCTCCGCTCAACTACCCCTCAAGAGTAATCAAAAGCAGAAAGAATAGGATGCCAATATTGTTATGAAAGCAAAAGATCCTACCAAGAGCAGCATGATAGAGAGAAAGAGCCATCCATGGATATACATGAAGAGACTTCTTTCTCTCATCTAGCAGATCTTATTAGAGCATACAAAGGAGAAATGGAGGAGATAAAGGTGCAGTTTATCTCCTGTCTTGAACCTGCAAATGAGCAAGTATCACCTGGGATCAACTGACCCACATTAGTCCTCTACCCACCTGTACACTCTGAGAACATCGAATGACAGGTGAGAAACAAGGAAGTGCAGGAGGTAATTTCTTACCAGTTGAGATTTCCTGATTATAAATTTTGTGATCCCATGGGGTTGTATATGGAGTTGTGTTTTCCAAAAGCACTGGAGCCTACAAGGTTATTCATATTATCATCACTTAGGGTTATGGTTGGTGCTCCAAATCATGTTCTCATTTTGTTTTCATACTTCCCTTACCTTTTGTGGATCATTTACAATGAAGAGAAGAATTATATTACCGAGCAATCTAGGTGGCTATGGTGGAAGTTTTCTTTCACCTAGCATTTTGTAAAAATTAGTTATCTTAGGATTGTACATAAATAATCTATTTCTGGAGCCCATGTGTTTGTTTTCATTTTTTAGTAAAGTAGTGTACATATTTCCCTATTTTCTTGTGTGAAAGTTTTGAGCTAGACTCCATATCCCAACTGCTAAGGCACCAAAATTGCACATTATTGGCAGCTCACAGGGAGCATGCCATCCCCTGTGGAGCCAAATATTATCACATGAACTTGTTAGAGTCCTGTGGGTTTGTGGTTTCTACCTAATTCTATAGGTTTTCCCTATCTCTATCCCTTTCGTAGGTCGAGTCTTGAAGTTTTTCCCCCTTCGACCGATAAAATCATTTTCTGTTTTCCCTTGTTCGTTTATGCACCATGGTCTCCCTGTTTTCTTAACTTGTAGCCAATCATCCAAATCCTTGATCGTGTAGGTTGTAGCCATGAACACAAAGCACATAATTCTTAAATAGTCTATTTCGATATTGAAGCATCAACAAAAGCTAGTTTTAATCTTTCAACGGTGAAGATTCTGGGAATAGTCTAGATTAGCGGCTCATGGAGGTTCGAGAGTGAAAAATTGCACGAAGTATAGCGCTAGAACAAAAGGGATTGAAGTGAATACAAGCCGTTGATATTAAAGGCGACATGTGGCATTTGATCCAAGCCTTCGGGGAAATGAGCTTCGAGAGATTTGAAATGATAAGTTCTTAGAAATCCTGAAGGCCCGAAATGGAGTTGAGCCGTTGATAATGCAGAGCCACGTGTCATCAGATCCACAGCTCTGGGTAAAATCACATGGAGAAGTAACCCATATTTGAGTTTTGATTTTCCCGAAGTCCTAGAGACCCGAAGTGGATCTCGGCCGTCCAAATATAGAATGCCACGCATCATCAGATCCTCAACTCTGAAGGTTTTTCTTAGAGGGAAATGCGGTTTGAGAATCGAAATTCCTGAAGGTCGATTCACGAAGCATATCTCAACTGTTGATTCGAAGAGGGAAGATCTGATCCGTCAATCTAAAGTGCTAGAGATGGGTCGTTGATCAGGAAGCCTCATCTTAGATCACAAGATCAATGGTCATGCTCCATTGCAGGGTCGGAAGGTGTGCACGTTTTAAAATTTCAAGGGCGGTGTTGATGGGTCTCAAATCCCTAGTTCAACAGTAGGAATCAAACTTTCCACCGAGGCCTAATTACACTTTGCAACATTTGGAATGGAATGATTCTCTAGATCTTGTGATCCGACCAATTAATTGATGGGCTTTAACATTTTCTTGTGAGGTCTCTTCCTTTAGTTTAGACTATCTCTTTTTGTATTTTCTCTTGGACATGACTGATGTGAGGTGTAAGCCGGTATAAAACAACTTGGCAACAAAACATAATTAATTTCTAACTATTAGGGAAGAGGCTGAGCTTGGGATAACCCACTACTCAAACATGCAGACGACAATTTTATACCATAGGCCTAGTACTAATACGTTAACCATGTTTGCATCCAATTACTGTCTAAGATTACTTATTATCAGAAAGAAAACACATATGTAATAGGATAACGATAAGAAAAATAATTCATCTACCATAATCGTTCATCACATAATCACACAACGATTCATCATCTTCATCATTAAAGAAAAGAACATCAAAGCATTACACAAGATAACTTAACAATAAATTGGACAACTCTTACTTGTTACATCTATTCATGAGACGAGATAGGAAATAGTTCTTCTCTGCATCCATTCACACATGCATTTGATGAAAATAACTTTGTCTTTGGTCCAAAAGCACTTCTCAATTCATAGCAGCTTCAAAATAATTATTAACAGCCAGAAAGAAAGAGTTCTTACAACAACCATTGACCTTTCACTAATTGGTCGATGTCTTTATTTATAATGTAAAGTTTAACTGAAATTAAAGGCTAAGTGCAGCTTAAGATAAACAAAATTCGCCATGTGGAGTCCTATACTAACAGATTCTTTAACAGTCAGCCCAAGATATCTCTTGAAAAGGATGATTTATCTTGTACTCAGATCATATGATAAACAAATCTTCACAAGTTTGGGCCCATGGAAATTTGTGTTGTTCCATCGGAGCTGCATATATTCCTCTAATTTCCACCGCATGCATCCGATAATTCACTAGACTAGAGTTCAATTGTTGTAGCATGGTTCGAGGTCTGATTGGATGCTTTGCGAATTTTTGCACTTGCCCTGGCCTCGTGTCGGTCATCTTTGCGAGCTGTTCGGTCCATAGCGAATATTGTTTGGCATGCGAATCAACTACATCACTTAGGTTGAAGAAGTTGTCGGGGGTGCCGAACTCTGTGTTATCAGACTAATCAGTAGGTGCGGACACTAACAGATCCCCCTAGATCCACCTAGATCTAGAACAAAACAGGACAGGACATGAATTTTCCCCTAAGTTTTGACCATTGAATTAACTAGTGGGGAGGAATAAGTAACATACCTTTGTATTGCTTCCTATGGTATTTGTTTCTCCCACTTCACTCCGGTGCTCTCGTGGGGTCCAGACCAAGACAACACAAACCAACCAAAGTGAAGATAGAAAAATATATTCAATCATCAACTTATGTGTATGAT
>JZKD02S1804557.1:519574-531638 GCA_000966675.3 Picea glauca | reverse complement strand
TAGAAAAATATATTCAATCATCAACTTATGTGTATGATCAAGGAATTACACAATAAAGTAAGAATGACTTTATGGGAAAAGGACATGCCACTGTATCATATTAATCGAAAGTAGAGGATACAACCTGATCACCTTGATGTCACAAGATTCCTTTCAGTGGCTCTTGGTTCCAACACACACACTTTCTCAATCCTTGTATGAAGAAGATCCAATTCCTCTTGATAGACTTGCTAGAGTCTCCAAGCTCCTGTTCAAGCTAGGTCCTTCACACAATTCTTTCACAAATTTTCCAATGAATCTTGCTTAACCTTTTTCATGAGAATTCCATCAATATATAGGAGAGGATGAGATGGTTACTTGGATAAGAATGATCCCACAATATCAGGGAAACCAGTACAAAGATAACCATTCGAATGCCAACCCATTCTCTAGAATATTCCCTTCTAGAACCATCGAGACTTCATCTTTTTCCAAGCTTTAGAACAAGTTCGCACCCTATCTATGTAGCACAGTGTGAAAAGCTTGCACCCTAGCTGAAGGAAGCCTACAAGAATGGGTCATTCTCGCACCCTAAGATAGTAGCAACCTGCGAAATCTCTTGAAAAATATGTTTTTTGGGAAGAGATGAATGTCACTTTTCTCAGGAGAAAGTTCTTATTAGGAACCCGAGTACACCATCATCAATACACCATCATGATGACCAAAATCATGGGTAACACTCTGGGAGTCCGATATCCTTCATTACTTTACTGAATTTTCTTCGACGTTTCTTTCGAGTTCCTCAGTGAGGTTACGGAGAAAACATTGTTTGGTAGTCAGGAGGATCTTTCCTACAATTGGGGTTGAGGTAGTTTTATAAATAACTTATCAGGCAATGCATAGTAAGATGTAGATAGAAAAAAAATAGATCGATGCGTACTTGTAGGGCTCGTTAGTCTCGATCGTTTAATACTTACGTGATCCCATTTTCCATTTTTAATGACTTGTAATGTCCTTGTCCACGCCGCCACTCCTCTTCAGTTTCAATGAGTTACATCCGCATGCCATAGCGTGGAAAATCAAGTACGATAGATACGAGTGTCGAAACCGTCATAGTGGCCAATTGATCCTTGGGGTTGGGAAAGGATGCCAAAGCCGAATGTATGTCAAAAGTGTGCATACGCTCCCAAAAGATCAGATACCATAATAAGGAATTTGTTAAATGCCCCAGGTCAAGGCAAGTTGTTCCTCCGGAATCCATATCACCAAGTGTATCAACTATCATTCACTAATAATGGAGGTTGGGGAGATTAAAGAGATTGGAATGATCATACCATATATTCCCTGCAACTCCGATTGGCGGCGTTTCATGCATTCTGGGTTGCCTCTATTGAGTAGTTGTGACGTGTTAAATCTTCAAGACATACTGTCGCAAGGCATGAGTGTTCTTTGGCATGTTCTTCTTTTCTTCCTCGTTCTGATATAAATTCTAGAGGCTCTGTGGGGATTCTACACATCAACTGGGTTTATTCATCGATAACACTGGTCTTGCGAGTTCAATTCTAGCAGAACTTTGTGTCATGGTATTTTATTCATCCGCATATGTCTAATCCAATACACCATCACACTATGGGATCCATTTTAAACAAGGGATGGGGTTTGCGAGTTAGCCGGAGCATCAGGTCCAAGCACCAACATTCCTGGGACTCTTTCTTATTGGCATCGAGTGTCCCTGAAGCTTCAACAAGAGGTACCTACTTTTTCTTGGAAACAATGTCATCTTCTCAAGTGGAGGTGGGAGTGGAGAAAAATATGTTTGAAGGACATATGTTGGAGGCCATGTCCTCTTAGAAGTAGACACTATGGAGGAGGGGAAGGCCTAGAAACAATAAGAAAATAGGAGGAGAAAGCCACCCCCTAACTGAGTTGAGTGCACACCTGACCACTGAGGAGTTTACAATGCACACTACCTAGATGGAGCCTGTCAAGACTACTAGCCGAGGAAGAGGTAGAAAAAAGGGAAGGGAAAAGACATTGGGTTCTTCCATTGGGAGTCCCATCCAATAGCTAGAGTGGGCCCAACTTTCCATAGCCGAACTTTATCAATAAAATAGAGAATTGTGGAGACAATTGGCAATGAAGAACCGTGAGGTATCGATACCCCAGGGTCGCATAGGGATCACAAATTGGCTCAAGAGATAGCTTCAAGAAGCACAAGATACAATTGTACAGCTGCACGAAGCACAAAGGATGACGGGGAAGGACAAATGAAAAGACTGCAAGGCATGAGGAGTAGTTCAGGAGAAGGTCCGTGTGCAGAAGATACATGATGGGAAGACTCTTGTTTTGCATTCTCCAAAGTGATGTTAGATAGTTTTCTCTGTTTTTTGTGAGTTTTTTCACTTTCTCAATGTAACCGGGCTGGTTAGTCAAGGGGTCGGTGGTGTTTATTTGTATGTAAATTGAGCTTGGCGGGAGCCTTAATATATGAGATTTTGAAAATATTTTGCAGTTGAAAGTATCATGTTACCTCTTTGTATGTAAATCTACTGTGTTTTTATCTAAGATTCTTGTAAATCATGTGATTTTATAATTATCGTTGTTCCGATTTGTTTTGTAAGTTCGTTGATATTTTCCTTTAGAAACTTCCGATGCCAATTGATGCTGATGTGGCAGTACTGACTCGAGGTTATTAAAATAAAATCTAGAACTCGGCTTGTGGGTAAGGATTGCACTTAGGATTTATTCACGTTGAACACGCTAAAAGAGCTAGATACGACGACTATCGATGTCGGGATGGCATCGTGGATCGACGTTAAAAAGTAAAATTAATGTGTAGTTTTCTTCATGGGTTATTATCTTCGTAAATTCCCGACGTTGAAAATATTTCAGAAGTCGGTGATCGGTGATGTTACCTTTACCTTGCGCGACGCTTATTCTTTTAATCTCCTATTGATGTTGAACAGATCGATCTTCGACGATATCTTTAGTGAAGCTTATTCGCAGATATGAGAGACCTCCTTCTACCGACGTTGGTGAAATTCGGTGCTCGGATTTTTTGGTTTCCTCAATCGATTTTCGCCACTTTTAATCTTTCCCGATGCCGAATTTCCTAAGCATGTTGGGGGAAACTTTAGACCGTCAATTCCTTAAGTAACTATTAGTCCCTTTTAAAGTTGAGAATATTTTCACATGTTCAATCATACTTTAAACGAATCAACATGAAAACATAAATGATAAGCACATGCAACAATTTCATACTAAAGTGCAATCAAACAGTGTGAAAGATCAAGTGGTACACAAAAAGTAAAAAAACTGACATATACCTTTTTAGGGTGTGTTGAGTGCTAAACAAATGGAAATTCACTGGGTGAAAGCAGAATCTCTGTTCCTTCTCCAAGGCTTGGCTGATACAGAAGTTGATGGAGAACCTTGATTGGTTTTGAATACGAGCCTCTTTTAACTTTGCACTTTGAACTTCTTTGGTTGATGATTCCGGGCCTGCCTGTGTGTTTTTAACCTTTATTTCTCCTTCATTCTTGTAACCCTAACTCATGCCCTTTTAGACAAAAATATAGAAAAGTATTCACTGGCATGAAGCCTTTAGTTACCTTTGATCACTTGCTATGGTGTTGCTCCATTGCCAGCGAGCATCCATAGCCCCAGTGGAGTCACCCCGAAATCATAGACCCTGCTCCGTTTCCAGTGAGTGTCTATAGCCCCGACAGAGATATCTGCATACCCTCTCCCATTGTTCATGTGTTTGCTATAGTTTAACTTTATTTCGACAGAATTCCTTGAGCGAGTGAGAGAGGATGATGTCTGTTTTAATTTGCAAAGCGAGATGGCTAAGGTGAAGTCTTTGCTATCTTTGCTTTCCAGGTTCATGTAGTCCTTTTCGACTTTCCAACTTTTCCTCATGGTCTTACCAAACCACTGAGAAGACACTTCTGACATGTCTCCAAAGTTGTTCATTTGTGCAGGTTGGGTAGAGGACTCTTCAAAGAGACCGTAGGTTCCTGGATGCTTCTTGTGTTGTTTGTGAGCGATGGGTTAGGAACAGATTTTGCTATGTCGCATGATTTGATGTCGACCATTGTCTTGCTAAACATAACCTTCAAAAGCTCGGAGAACAAAATTGCAGAAAGAAAATAGAGCAAACTCGCAAAGATCTATCTAGAACCCAAATCACGAAAACAACATACAAACAAAAGGGATTATCTATCTATCTATCTATCTATATATATATATTATGAAATGTTATTACTGGAAATATTGTTTAGGGCCTAGCCATTCACAAGAAGGGCATTAGTTTCCCCCCTTAGATTCTACAATAGATACGTGCTTACCCCAATATTTTCATCCACTTGGAAAGGTCCAAGCCAAAAATTTTGAAACTAAGAATGCTTACCTTTTGGTTCATTTTCTCTGTCCCACTTTAGGACTAGGTATCCTACTTCGAAGTTCTTCTCTTTAGCCTTATGCTTATCGAACCATCTTTTCACTATCTGTTGGTGAGATAGGAATTTTGACTTAGCTCTTTCTCTTTCTTCCTCTAGCATGAGCAGAGTATTGACTCTTCGTTGTATGGCCGATGAAGGATCCTCGTTGGAATCTTGGGCTAGTTGAAGAGATGGAAGATAGAGCCCATTTGGGAGGATGGCTTCTTGCCCGTAGACCAAAAAGTACGAGGAATTTCCTATAGCTTCTTTGGGTGTGACTCTATCGGCCCACAAAGCATTATGGAGTAGATTATACCAATTCCTTTGGTTATCTGCAACCGTCTTTTTTAATATCCTCACTAGGTTATTGTTAGTTGATTCTGCCACATCGTTTCCCTAGGGAAAATAATTTGTCGAGTACCTAATTATGATTCCTTTGTCCAGAGAAAACTTCGTCAAAAGGGTGGAAGAAAAATAAGCAGCATTATCAAAAAATAGGACATAAGGGACACCAAACCTTGTGATCAACTGTTGTTCTATGAATTGGATCACTACCTTTTCATTTACACGAGTCAAAGGGATGGCCTTTGCCCATTTTGTGACATAGTCGATAGCAGTAAGAATGTACTTATGTTGTTTTGAAGAGCTAGGTGCAATTTCTCCTATGATATCCAACCCCCATTGTTCAAAAGGAATCAAGACAGTCACAGGTTGGAGTGGGAATTCTTCTCTCTTCTCCTTCACTGCGCTCATTTGACAGGTTTTACAGTTTCTAGCATAGGTATGAGCATCTTTCAACAATGTGGGCCAATAATAGTCGGTTCTCAGAATCTTATGAGAGGTGGTGTTTCCTGCGAAATTCTCCCGACAGGGCCATCATGGAGCTCCTTCAACACTTTGTTCGCATCTTCATGTTCGAGACATATTAATAGTACCCCATCATAATTGATCTCAAAGAGTATTGAACTTATAAAGCAATATTGTGCATATTTTAACCTAAGAGCTCTCCTTTCCCTAGGGTTGAGATTTTCCGGACAAGTCCCATGGTGTAGGAGATAAGTTAAATCCTTATATAAAGACTCTTGTCCTAGGGATATGTATGATACTTTTCCACACCATAATTTCATTTCGTTCTCCCATCCAGAATCTTGACTTACTTGGTCTTGGGCTTCGGCCGCAAGCCTGCATAAACCTTCTCCTTTTACTAGTTTGGCAAGTTTTATATCTAGATCAAATTCCTAGATTACTGCCATCTAGTTGCCTCTTATTTCCCGCATTTCTTGCTGGGTAAACAAGGATCAGACTGAAGGGTGCGACACAATCACTTTAGTGTGGTTCTTGAGGATGTACAACCTAAAATGTTTTACTTCCTTATATACTGCATAGGCATGTTTGTCTATAGAAGGATAATTGAGCTCAACTCCTTGAATATTAGTACTCATGAATGACACTGGGGCCTCATTGTTGTCACCATCCTTCTAAGTCAAAACTACGGCTAACGATTGGTCGGAGGTGAAAGTATAGAGGAAGAAGTCTCTATTGAAATTGGGACTTCGCAACACCAGGGGCCGTGATATAGCATCTTTGATATTGATTAAAGAACCTTTTCGCTCATCACCCCACTTAAATTCAACATCATTGTGAATCATATTTTGTAAGGGTTTGATGGTTTCTGCAAAATCGAGAGTGAATTTCCTCACAACATTGATTTTCCCAAAAAAGGACTGCATAGATTTCTTGTTATGGGGCAAGGGGAGTTGAGCTATGGATTTAATCATTTCCGGGTCTATGTGAATGCCTGCTTGAGGTATAATGTGAATTAACAACTTACCTTCCTTGACATCAAAGATGGTTTTTTTAGGGTTTAAGGATATACTGTATTTCCTACACCTTTCAAAAATATGAGTTAAGTGTTGAATGTGCTCTTCTCTATTATTTGAATACACCATTACGTTGTCTAGATATAATACCACACATTAATTGATTAGTCCCCAGAAATCTATGTCCATGGCCCTTTGGAAGGTCACTCCTGCGTTAATTAACCCGAAAGGAATTTGTTTATAGGAGAAGGTTCCCCACTTGGTTCGGAAGGTGGTTTTTAAAAGGTCTTCCTCCAAAACCAGAACTTGGTTGTAACCTGAGAAACCATCTAGTAGAGAGAAAATATTCAAGCCAAACACAGTCTGCAGGATTTGTTCCATCTGTGGGACTGGGTAATTTTCCTTTTTTGAATCTCTATTGAGGTTCCTAAATTCTACGCACAGGCGGATCTCTCCTGACTTTTTCCTCACCGGGACAAGATTTGCTACCCATGCATAGTGTCTAACCTGGAAAATGATCTTGGCATATAATTTTTTTTTTAGTTCCTGATACATGAGAGGTTCTAGGGATGGGTTATACTTTCATAGCTTTTGTTGGAAAGGTTTCACTTCAGGTTTTAACAGGATAATGTTTTGAATGATGTGGGTATCATACGTTTTCAGATCTCAATAGGACCATGAAAAGACATTTTCATATTGTCTAAAAAATTTGAGATAATCTTTCCTTTCCTCATTGGATATAGTCTTTCTGATATTCATGTTCTTTGGTTTTTCTGACGTTCCAAGATTTATAGTTTCATGTAGGGGACAAGAGCTACCAGTCTTTGTGTTTTTAGGCCCCTTGAATCGCTCTTTTAGATCAAACATATTTTCTAGATTATCTAAACCTTTTGGGATTGTGTGAGACTTTGATTTATCAACAGGTTGTCCCATCCCAGGATTGGTCTCTGTTGATTCTCTTGGAACACTTCATCATTAATAGCCACATCTTTGCAATTGTCTTGGTTAGTCGAGAAGTTTATGATCTGTTCATCTCCTTCAAATAATTTCCAATTAGAAATGTTATTAGGTACCGAAGTTTTGTAGAGCAGCTCCACAGTGAATCGGGAGGCTTCATAATCTTCCAGAGGTGACAGCCTGGAAGAAACTATGGCCAAGGAGTCAGTAAGAATATTCTTTGCTTTGGGGACTGCTGTAATATTGAAGGCTTCAACATGTTCTACTAACCTATTTACCTCATGTTGATAGTTCTTTAGGTGAGGAGAATTTAAATGTATAGTATTCCTTAATTGTCTAATGATGATTTCAGAATATCCAAAAACCTTCAATTCTTTGACATTCAAGTCTATTGCTTTCTTTAATCCTTGTACTAGAGCTTCATATTCGACAGTGTTGTTTGTACATTCAAATTCTAGCCTACAAGATAGGAAATGATGTTTACCTTTAGGATCAATGAGGATGCACCCTTTTCCTGACCCTTCTTGCGATTTAGATCCATCAAAATATAAAGTCCAAATTTGTGAACGACAATCGCCCTTTTCCTTTTCCTTGTTAATTTCTTGTTCTTCTATCTTTTGTTCTGTAATCTCTAGTGCAGGGTCTTGACAAAAAAAGGTGTCTTATGTCGGTATCGACGATTTCTCCTGAAAAACCATTTTAGAGTTTTGAGTGAGGGGAACATTGGACAAGAGAGGGGAAAAGTTTCCAAAGTGGGATTCACAGGAATAATTGCCCAAAACAGGGAAATTCATGGATGAGGGTTTGTTCAGGGTTTCTAGATCAGTGACTGTGTGTTTCAGATATCTCTCCCTATCGATTCTGATCATGTTTTTGTATACCTTCAGTGGTAGCCAAAGGTGTGCCCATTATGTACTGAAATATCTTTTTAGCTTTTCAGACCAATATTGACTCAATAATAACCCATAGGTATCTAGAATATCTACCACAATGATGTTGATCACTTGCACAACCTTGGGGTGGGTAGCTATTCTGATCATTACATATTTGAGTTCTCCCATGACCTCAACTTGGGTTCTGTCTATTTGTATGACATGTTTATCACTCTTGAGAGGAAAAACATTTAAATTTTTTCAAATAGACAAAGGCATAACATTGGAAGACGCCTCAAAATCTACCAAACAATTGTGAAGGTTTATATTGAAGACTTCAAATGTTAAGAGGAACGATGGGACAAAAGGTTTTTCCTTTCTATCTTCCAAGCAGGTGTTCACAGTTGGTTTGCTCACCAAATCTGTGGGAGATAGAGTTCTTTCCTGACCATTTCTCGTGGTTGGGTTTTCTACTGAGTTCAAAGGTTGTAACAGAAAGTCCTTCTGCTGAGGAATCTTGCATATGTCCATAATTGATATATTAGCCTTTAACTTCTTCAAATATTCGACCACGTTGTAATCCATCTTGGTCGATTCCTGGGTATGGATGCTTATAGGGTTTTTACTAGAAGTGAAAGGTGTTTTTGGGCGATTGGGAGTTTCCTTAATTCTCGAGGTTTGGGTGGCAGCGGTATCTTTTGAGACATGCAGACCCTTACTGCGTGTCTGTATCACCGATACTTCTGCGGGTTGTTCTTGAGACTCAAATAGGTCATTGTAAGGCATGATCAGGTTGGGATCCCATATCAGGATGGTTGTATCTTGTGGTGGATCAATCTCTTCCTTGTCAGCAATATTCATAGCTAAACTTTTTGGCTATTCGGTCAGGGAGACTTCGTCTAGAAACCGATTGGCCATCAAATTCATGGCATGCACCCATTGAGGGAAGTCTCTTTAAGAGTGGTTTTCCTGGTGATAAGTACAGAAAGAGTTAGATGCAAAATTCCCTATATCAATATTTAAGTTAGCTGGGGGAGGTTCAATTTCCTTGAACGATCGGTTCCTCTTAAAGAAAGGCTTGTAGGGCCTTTGGCCTTGGTTTCCCTCCCCTGCATTCATCTTCATGTCTATGATCTCGTTTGATAATTTCTTAACCATGCGTTGAAGGTCTTCTATGTCTCCATTACCTTTGTCGAGAGTTTGCTCTATTTGTTTCCCCGACGTTCTAGCCAAAAGAAGTCCTCTCCTGGGGGGAGGCTGAGATTATTTCTTAACTAGAGAGACCTGGTCCTCTTTACACCCTTTCATCTGGAATTCTATTGTTTTGGATTCTTCAAAATTTTCAGCCAGGGTTTGCTTGGCGGCTCTTTTTACAAACATAGAAATAGAAGTCGAGAGTGCATTAGCGTAAACCTCGATTTTCAATTCCTGGGTTGGTTTCTCTTCGTGATGAACTTGTTTAAGATGGTTGTGAATCTTTGATTGAAATATTTGACTCTTTATTTCAAAATCATGGTGGCAGAAAATAACTCAGCCATCAAATATTCCGTAGTAGTTTCCTCTGCAAATTTATCTAGAAATTCTTTTTAAAACTTGGTCCAACTATTTATAGATCCTACTAGCATATTAAAATACCACGTGGAAGCTGGATTTTCAAACGTGTAGGGAAAAATTCTGCAAACTACATATTCATGTTGGACTTTCATAAGTTTGATTGCTAGTATAAATTTCTTGATATGATCTTCAGGAAATCCAGAGGTTTCAGGATCGAACTTAGGCAACAACTTCTCTAGATGTCGAGGAAGGTTATGGACTAGTCCAGGGAGGGCCAAAGCATCTCTGGCTAACCAGGGTTGATTTTCCAGAGGTGGGTTCCCCCTTTAATCATTATGGTCATTGTTTCCTTTCACATATTCAGACTCTGAGTTAAACTCCTCCTCTTCCGAGAAATCATCTGGTTCAGAGACATTGCCGACCGATGTTTCATGTATCAAATCAAGAGGTTCTTGGATTTTGGTAATCACGAAATCTATTAAATCTTCTACCGAGTGTATGAAAACCTCATCAGGAGTACTAACCATTGGTCTGCTTTGTTTTTTTCTTCGAGGGAGTATGGGGGCTAAGGACAACTCACCGATCTACCGGGTGTAGGCTCTTGTGATTCTTCTAAATTGATTTACTTCCTCATGAGGAAGAGTGTAAGGTATTTCAAGGTTCTTCCTCAGGCTGGGTTGAGTTACTCATTCCAAGAGTACTGAGCATGTGTGGGCTATCTTGCGAATGACTAGCCATGCATGTGGGCTATTACGAATCTGTAGGCTGTTTGAAATGCTATATAAAATGCATATTCATCCATTCATTCTCAAGCCCTCCTTCTAGCGCTAATTTTGTTGATGTGTCTCAAATCCTTAGTTCAACAGTAGGAATCAAACTCCCCACCGAGGCCCAATTAGAATCTACAGCATTTGGAATGGAATGGTTGTCTAGATCTTACGATCCGACCAATTAATAGATGGGATTTAACATTTTCTTATGAAGGCTCTTCCTTCAATTTAGACTATCTCTTTTTGTATTTTCTTTTGGATGATACCAATGTGAGGTGTAATCTAGTATAAACCAAATTGGCAAAAAAACAGAATTAAGTTCTAACTATTGGGGAAGAGGATGAGCTTGGGATAACCCACTACTCAAACATGCAGACGACAATTTTATACCATAGGCCTAGTACTAATACGTTAACCATGTGAGCATCCAATTACTGTCTAAGATTACTAATTATCAGAAAGAAAACACATATGCAATAGGATAAAAGTAAGAAAAATAATTCATCTACCATAATCGTTCACCACATAATCACACAATGATTCATCATCTTCATAATTAAAGAAAAGAACAACAAAGCATTGCACCAGATAATTTGACAACAAATTGGACAAATCTTACTTGTTACATCTATTCATGAAACGAGATAGGAAACAATTCTTCTTTGTGTCCATTCACACATGCATTTGATGAAAATAACTTTTTCTTTGGTCCAGAAGGACTTCTCAATTCATAGAAGCTTCAAAATAATTCTTAACAACCAAAAAGAAAGAGTTCTTGCAACAACCATCAACCTTTCACTAATTGGTCAATGTCTTTATTTATAATGTAAATTTTAACTGAAATTAAAGGTTCAGTGAAGTTTAAAAAAAAAAACATTCGCCACGTGGCATCCTATACTAACAGTTTCCTTAATAGTCAACCCAAGATATCTCTTGAAAAGGATGATTTCTCTCGTACTCCGACCAATTGATAAAAAAATATTCACAAGTTTAGGCCCATGGAAATTTGTGTTGTTCCATCAGAGCTGCATATATTCCTCTGATGTCCATCACATGCGTCTAATACTTCACTAGACAGGAGTTCAACTCCTGTAGCATGGCTTGAGCTCTGATTGGATGCTTTACGAATCATTGCACTTGCGCTAGCCTCATGTCGGTCATCTTTGTGAGCTCTTCGGTCCATAGCGAATATTTTTTGACATGCAACTGAACTATGTCACTTAGGTCGAAGAAGTTGTCGGGGGTGCCACACTCGAGGAGTCTGATATCCTTCATTACTTTACTAAATTTGCTTCGACGTTTATTTCGAGTTCCTCGGTGAGGTTACAGAGAAAACTTTGTTCAGTAGTCGGGAGGATCTTTCCTACAATTAGGGTTGAGGTATTTTTAGAAATCACTTATCAGGCAATGTATAGTAAGATGCAGACATAAACAGAATAGACCGATGTGTACCTGTAGGGCTTGTTAGTCTCGATCGTTTAATACTTACGTGATCCCATTTTCCCTTTTGAATGACATGTAATGTCCTTGTTGTTACACATTATTTTCATCATCTCTATGACCGTTAATGATGTAAACCTATCTGTTTCCTTCAGAGGGGTCAGTGGCCTGAGTTCCTGAAGAGAGAAGGGAGAAGAACTTTTCTTGAGAAAAGAAGTTGCATTTTCCCT
>JZKD02S1804557.1:502557-512628 GCA_000966675.3 Picea glauca | reverse complement strand
TTTTGCTCCATAAATTAGAGAATTATATTAATAAAAAATGAATATACATGAGCAACCATCCTCAAAAAGAAGAGAGGAGGTGAATATATAGAATTTCCAACATAGAAATTCTAGTAAAAAAAAGCTAGAAATAGCTAAAATAGGTGTCATAAGCTAAGGGAGACCACAAAGTTAGACCTAGACCACTAAAGATACATGTCACACACTCATTAATGTCCACAAGAGTCAAGTGATGCACATTATCTCACTTAGGCTCACTTAACTGACAAGAGAAGTAGTTCCAACTCACTTAACTAACCCGAAATAGTAATTACTAATAATAGTAATGACAAAAATCATTAATTAAGGAATAAATCTCTCACTCAAAGAGGAGGTGCACATTCCCCAATAATAGATGAGTTTTTTCATGGGGGAGTTGGAATAAATCATGAATAAATCAAGAAAATCAAGAAAAAATCAAGAAAATCAAGAACCGGGAGTTGAGTCTTGATCTAAAAATAACAGTTTTCCCTAAAATCTAGGGATGAGGCGCCCTTATTCTCTATGTGGCCAAATAAGGTGAAATAAAGTGTAAATGAATGTATTAACCAAGATCTAGGAGTCTAATCTAGGTATAAACTAATGTAAGTTAGGGATATGCTCAAACAGTCCGTGTGCAGAAGATACATGATGGGAAAACTCTTGTTTTGCATTCTCCAAAGTGACTTTAGATAGTTTTCTCTGTTTGTTGTGAGTTTTTTCACTTTCTCAATGTAACCAGGCTAGTTAGTCAAGGCATCAGTGGTGTTTATTTGTATGTAACTTGAACTTGGAGGGAGCCTTAATATATGGAATTTCAAAAATATTTTGCAGTTGAAAGTATCGTGTTCCCTCTTTGTATGTAAATCTACCGTGTTTTTATCTAAGCTTCTCGTAAATCATGTGATTTTATAATTATCGTTGTTCTGAGTTTCTTTGTAAGTTCGTTGATATTTTCCTTTAGAAACTTCTGATGCCAATTGATGCTGACGTGGCGGTACTGACTTGGGGTTATTAAAATAAAATCTAGAACTTAGCTTGTGGGTAAGGATTTCACTTGGGCTTCATTCACGTTGAACGCGCTAAAAGAGATAGCTACTACGACTACCGATGTCAGGATGGCATTGGGGATCAACGTTCAAAAGTAAAATTAACGTGTAGTTTTCTTTGTGGGTTATTATCTTCGTAAATTCTCGACGCCAAAAATATTTCGAAAGTCAGCGATCGGTGATGTTACCTTTACCTCGTGCGACGCTTATTCTTTTAATCTCCTTCTAATGTCGAATGGATTGGTCTGCAACGATATCTTTAGTGAAGCTTATTCACAGAGACGAGAGACCTCCTTCTAACAATGCCAGTGAAATTCAACGCTCGACTGTTTTGGTTTCCTCAAGCGATTTTCGCCACTTTTAATCTTTCCCAATGTCGAATTTCCTAAGCATGTTGGGGAAAAATTTAGACTGTCGATTCCTTAAGTAAATGTTAGTCCCTTTTAAAGTTGAGATGATTTTCACATGTTCAAGAAGACTTTAAATGAATCAACATGAAAACATAAATGATAAGCACAGGCAATAGTTTCATACTAAAGTGCAATCAGACAGTGCGAAAGTTCAAGTGGTACCCAAAAAGTAAAATATTAACATAGACCTTTTTAGGGTGTGTTGAGTACTCAACAGGAGGGTTGCAATTGGAACCATGTTTTTTGGAAAGGGACGCATGGTGGTTCATGGTGAATTGCGGGGAAAAAAGTGGTTTGCTTTCAAACCACCCTTGGTCGCGCCCACAATCGCACAATTGCATAGGGTCATGGCCCTAGGTCACATTGAAGATGGAGCAATGGAGAGGAGTTGTGCCAAAGATTGAAAGCATCCATATTGGTCACAAAAGAAGATCTTCTTGGCCTTGAGACATCGAGATTGACTCGAAAAATTCATATGGCACCGCTTGGAAACATTCATGAGTGTTAGGCCCTTTATTGATCCCAATGAAGGTAATTATTGAATATTGGGGACAGAAGTTGAGACCTCGTCTCACCCCATAAATGGAAAGCATTTCAGAGTGCAGCCATGAAGGCACACTAACGATCTGAAGCTTCCTTATGGGAAATTTTTCCCGTAAAGCACATAACTGCGTCTGGCTCGTGTCTGACATGAGAAAACTTGCACAATCTGATAGAGAAGGCACCGACTAAAGGATTTGAAGGTAGTGGTACGATCACACTCCTGGTGGTTGCAACATTGCTGGGTATTTATAGACAGTTTTAATATTTTGTTAAGGTCGAATGGTTGAGCTAGGTTCCCTACTATTGTAATATTTTTATGAATAACACTGGTTCTCAGGTTATGTATTTGTTTTTGAGACATCTTGGTTAATCTAAGTCATATTTCTTGCTCCATATTATTTGCCTTTGATACTAAGAGAGTTCATGATTGAATGATTCACATGGATTGTTATGACTGTATTATGATGAATGTTATATTATAGTGCTGTTATAATTTCTTTCACTTTCTTTGAGATTTGAATTCAAGAGGATCTTGCGTTTAATTTTTTCCTCCTTAGGCTATTGGAAGACCTGATTTTCACAACAAACCTCTACATTTCCCTCACCAAAGTCTTCCCTCTATTCACCCTTACTCCAACTTACCGACTGAATTTGATTCTAGACCTCAATTGCTTATGCATGCTAGTCCATATTTCTAAGTTAGAACATTATTATCAGTGAGTCCTCTCCATTGTATCACCTAAAACTCATTTACATTTACTATATAAACTGATGGGTACTGGGCTTACCTTCTATGCAATATGAAGGTGAATTCTAGTGCTAACATTTCTGGCGTCGTTGTCGGAGAATGAATTGAAGACATTTCCATGGGATATAACGACAAAGAGCTTTTGATTTTGAAGGTGCATTAGATATCAGAACCGTTGAAGATTGCAAATTGCACCTGGAGACTCTACTATTTTGACTCCACTGTTTCAGTTGTGGCTCCGAAAGGCAGACACATTAGGCCTACTCCACAACTGCCTCTAGCAACACTTGAATTTGACATAGAGAATATTATCCAGAAAGGAAATCTTTCTCGAAGAAGTCTTTTAGCTGCTTTCCCAGATTGAAAAGTTCCCTAGGAGAACGATAACAATCAGATCTAGTCTTTGATGGTGAACAAAGACCATACACATTTAGACTGCATATCAATCACCTTGAGACTCCATAATAAAATAACCCAATGGAAACTCCATTATTCCGAAATCGATCGGTGAATCCACTGGTTTGAAATGGAAAAAATCTTGGCTCAGAGGTTTTCTCCTTTTAATTTCTTTGATGTTCCTGGTTTTCCAAATGTTCTTCCTACTATGGATCATTGGGTTGATTTTTTCCCCATATTTAGAGAACACAAAGATGACAACCTTGCCGAGCATCTCTATGAGTTTCATGAACTCATGCATCAGTGGGAGATACATCATGCGGATGTATTAATGAATATGTTCATGTTCTTATTAGAAGGAGATGCTCGTGAGTGGTATCGATCCTTGACCCCTTCTAGCATCTCCTCCCTGAGAGATTTTCATGCAACTTTCAATACTCAATGTCAAAAGTTTTATTCCTCTGAGTTAATTCATCATAGTTGTTGTGAGGAATATAGAGAAGGTGTTCATGAGATAGTTCATTCTTGTGAACGCTGTGAGAATGAAGGATATACCTCAGTGCAAGAATAGAGGGATTGGAGGCAGATTTCACTTGCTTCTCTTATGAAGAAAATGCAGAGGATATTTCTGTCCTTGAAATAGATTTTCTTGGCAGCCCTGCTTATGATGAATAAGTGATGTCAGATACTGACCAAGAAAAAACAACTTTTGATGGATATCCCAGAGAATACAAAAAAGAACAAAGATTTTCCATGGTTCCTATTTATATTGATTGTGAAACTGATCCTTGGGAGATCCATGATGGAGGAGCCACATCTCTCAACTATATTGGCTCATAGTTTTGCCCCTTTTAATTTCTCAACCATATCTGGTTATCCACATCCAGTGCCAACTATAAATGAATGGGATGATTATCTTTCGAGATTTAGAGGAAGCAAGCATGACCATCCCTATGAGAACTTATTAAAATTTCATGTATGCATGCTTGAAAATGGCTTCTTTCATGAGGATGTCTAGATCAAGATGTTCAGTTTTTATTTAGAATAATATGATCTTGGATGGTTGTTGGCACAGGGGTGGACCCAAGGTTCAACTCACCAACAAAACCCTAACTACCGACCCTTTTGGCAACACCTACGAGGAAGATGAAGTCTCACCTGAGGTAGAGTCAAGGGTGGTTGCAAGACTTAGATGTTTGCAACCCTAGCTGGGACACAGATATGGGATTGTAACACCTTAACAAAGCACTTATCAGTTATATTTAATTAGCATTCAACCTTAATTTACAGTGCAGGTAAACCCTAATTACAGAGAAACATAGTAGTCTACAAGATCTAATACACCCAAGAAGTTAGCACATAAATATAGATCAGATATAACGTTCATTCACATTATTAAGCACAAAACATCAACAGATCTATCTGTTGGCACAGGGGCAGACCCAAGGTTCATCTCTAATAACGCACCAACAAGCCCTAACTACTAGCCCTTTTGGCAACACCTGCGAAGCAGATGAAGTATCACCTGAAGTAGTTATAGGGGGTTGTAGGACACAAGTGTCTACAAATAGAGGAAATGTAGAGTGGATTCACATCAACAACACACAACCACCTAGTTATCCTTTATCTTCCTTAAGCCTACTGCACAAGTTATATTTTAGATCTAATGCAATATCAAAATAACAACATATCAAATGATAGAGAACACACCATCAATCACACATAACACAAGATATTCATGGTTCACCCTCTCCCTAGGGCTACGCCGATAGAAATGTGCTTTATGAGTTCTTATCTGTTCTCTTAGCTAGCAGATCTTCTCTTCTTCTCTCTCTTTTTCTCTCTTTCTCTCCCCTCCCTGAGCACCCAACTGGAGGGTTGATCTTTACACCCAGCTAAAGATCTTATAATACCATAAGCCTCTTGCACTAAACACTTCTCTCTCACACCATAGTAGTCACTCAATCATACAATAACAATGAACGCTCAACCAACTTAGCACCAACCCATCCCAGGTCCTTTATACCTTTATTTATACATTACAATATCTCTCGGACACCCTTAGGTTAAAACCTAAGTGTAAAAACCCTAGATACCAAAACCCTAGGTGTCTAAAACCCTAGGTCAACTTGACCCATGTTTTTAGGGCTTTGCCAGCCTGTCTTTCCTTCCTTCACGTGCGGTGATTCCAAGCATCCATTGACATCTTCTTTCAATTGATGAGTTGTCCATGACCCCTCTTCCTTTCTGATCCGTCATCCTTGATCTCCTCATCCAACAAATTGCTTTCTCTTACTTCGCTCCGTCTTTTCTGCTCTTTTTCTCACTTCGACCCAATATCAATCACTGTGTCTTCCGTGCAGTTCACATTTTTCCTTTTCTCCCTTAATATTCACTTGCTTCCATAACCAAACCAATAGGCCCCCAACACTCACCTGTGACTCATCCCGAGGCACTTCAGGTCTGAACTTTCTATTTCATTTCAACTTCATACTGCAAAGGGCAGCCTGTGCTTTCTGCTCTGTTTCCCCCTTCTATTTGTAGACTATATTTTCTGTGTCTGGTACCCGGTTTCAACTACACCTGGTACCTAGACCCTTTTCCTTTTTCTTTTACTGAGAGCGTCGAGGCAGTTGTTTTTCATAATACAGTTTCAACTGAATTCCGTTCACCAAACCTTCCTTCCACTCTCTAGTCAAAGTCTTCAACTGTGCATCTCCTCCTTCTATAACATAGGCAATCTCATATGGACCAAGCCAATGCGTCTTGAATGTCCTTGGATGCTTCATGAACTTACTGTCATATAACAATACCAGATCTCCTTTCTTGAAAGATTTCTTCTTGATGTGTCTGTTATGGTAGGCCTTTTCTCTTTCTTTATGAACCTGCTGGTGAAATCCTACAATAAATCTATCTTCTTCCAGTTCGACAAATTGTGCAAGCCTCTCTTGCACAGTGCCAGTGTCATCCATATCTGTAAAGGATACAATTCTCAGACTAGGAACCAAATATTCCATGGGTACAACTGCTTCTAGACCATAGACCAATTTAAAGGGGGTCTGCATGGTCAATTTCTTGCAAGTGGTTCTATAGGCCCATAATACTGCTTGTACTCTCAAATCCTAGTCATCCCTATTCATGCTGCATATCTTCATCAACATTGTCTCCAAGATCTTATTGAATTCTTCAATTGTCCCATTTTCGTGTGGATGATAGGGCGTGCTCTTATGATGGTGAACTTCAAATTCTTGAGTCAAGGCTTAAATAGTCCTGTTAATAAAATGTGTGCCTTGATCACTCATAAGGATATTTGGGAATTGTTGGAACAAGGGCAGACCCAGGGTTCAATGCTACAACAATGCACCAAAAAAACCCTAAGTACTGCCCCTTTTGACAACACTTGTGAAGAAAATGAAGTCTCACTCGAGGTAGAGGCAGGGGTGGTTGCAGGACTCAAGTGTATGCAACCTTAGCTGGGACATAGATATGTGATTATAATACTTAACATAGCACTTTAGCATCAACATTTCATCAATATTCAACCAATAACTACTACGCAGATAGAACATAGCATTGCATCAGTCACTCAGATCTGATGTATTTAAGCACTTTATCATAAACATGTAGGTTATATCTAGAAGATCAAGCACTAAGCACCTTCATATAGGCCATATCTAACATTCATACACATCATTAGCACAAAGAATCAACATATTTATCTACCTCTATCAAAGCACTTAGCAAGAGAAGTTATAAACACATCAAGACAAGCACAAAGAGGAACAACACAATGTTTACATAGTTCACCCCCACCCTGGGGCTACGTCCACCAAATATTCTTCTTTATTGTCTTCAATCAATTGGTTACAAGCACAGAGCCTCAAAACCCTACTTCTCCTAGGACAGGAGATCTGCACACCTCGCTAGATCCTCCTTCCTGACATTATAGCACAAATCACTTCATATCCTGTTACCATACCTTTCACCTAGCTCTGCAAGTCTCTCCTAGTATGCATAGAGAATCTAAAAACCATACTTGCACTTAGCACTTAGCTTATCAATCCCACATCACATAGATCCCTTTTTTCTCTTCTTACATAGCCTAGACATCTATTTATACATTAAAAAATAGGCCTAAACATGGGTAAACCAATGGGATGACATCCCATGCCCATTACATAATCCCCAAAACCCAAAAAGGACCCAAAAAAGGGGTCAAGATCCATGATCTCTGCTTCGTCTTGCACTCCTCCTTCAATAGGCTGTCGAATTCCAAAAATAAGTCAAACTTGACCAGATCCCTCAAAACTTGGTCAAGGGACAACATGCCCCCAACACTCACCTATGACTCATCTTGACTCACTCTGATGTAGGAAGTTCTGCTTCAAAAGCTTCGAGCTTGGCTCAAACTACTTCAAATTTCTTCTATGATAGAAGCTCTTTTTAAACAAACTCTTGAATGATTGCATCATTCACAGGTCCTTCTAGGCATTGTTCTACTGCAGTGCTAACCTGCTCCAGTTCTTCTCCTTGGCTCTCAACCTTTAAGAACAATTGGTAAGCCTTGCCTTGTATAGGTCGGAGTCTCTGAGTTACTTCCATAACTCTGCTTTGGATAGAGTGGATCTGCTGTTGGGCAGTTCACTACTCTTGAGATCTCTTCATTCTCTCCACAACTGTCAGGGATTTTAGCTATGCCTGTAGTGTTTCTGTGTGCTGCTTCTCTTCATGGAGTTGCGACTCCAGTGCTTGCAATTCTTGGTTCTCGGTAAGTTTCTCATATGTCTGGGCACTGCGATCAACAAATTGCTTGCACTATAAGGTAAGGGCCTTTAGCCTTTCAAATTTTCTCCTGACAGTTGCTTCTCTTTGGTCCTTTACCTCTTGTGGAGTCTCAGGAACAATGCACAATTCTAGGTCTACGATGCATTACTATAGCTGCTGGATCAATTCTTCAAGTTGTGCTACTTTCATCATGATTTGATCCTCTACCTTTACTTCTACGAATCATAGAGCGCAGTTCTCCATTGACCGCTTCCTTCACTTCGAGTTTCTCGACGAGCAACTGTTCCTTGCCTTGCTGCAACTGTGTCTTTTCTTCATCGAACTTCACTTGGAGAGCACTCTTTTCCTATTTGGCAGCTCGACATTGTTATACAAGTACTCCGTGTACTTGTACCAAAGCCTGGGTGGCTTGCACTGTTTCCTCTTATGCTCGTCGAAGGTGAGCTTTGACTGTATAAGTGAGCCAGTGGAGTTGGGATGGCTCATCTCTCAGTTCTAGTGTTCCTAGTGGCAGAGGCACAATGGAGATTGCACGACTTGACTGTAGTGCCTGCTGCACCCCTTGGAGTTTGACCTCAATTCTATTGTACATATCCTCCTTCTTAGCTTCTTGCTTCTCTACTATCTCCAATGAAGCATCATTTAGGGATGCTATGATGAAATTGAAATCATCAGAGGTGAGGACGGTCTGCATCTTAGTTATAGGGGATTTTGGTATCTTCTGAGAGGAAGGTTTCGAGGGGGGAAACCTTATTTTTCTTCGAGGGGTCCTCCTTGTCTCTGGGCGGTGTTACTTCACCTTTCCTTTGTTTAGATTTTGTGCCATCTATCTCTTCTCCATCACCCCCTTGATCTGGTGACATGGAAGAAATATTCATCGAGGCACTGCTTAAATATTGTACTTCATCAATCTTCTTTATTTTTATAGGTCCGGGTGTATCCTGTGCAGCTTCTAGGCTATCAATGTTAGATATCTTCGCAGGGTCGACTAGAATAAGGAGGTCAACAAACCATTCCTTAGTAATATCCTCTAAGTCCTCCTCCATCAACTTATAGTAGGATTGAAGTTGTTTCTTGTGCTCATCGACTCATGTTGTGATATAGATGAAATGTCAATCACCGCTGAACTTCATCAAAGGCCTAAATCGGTGTATAGTGTTAGGCATCATGTGAGGCTCAGATTGTATGGCTATGTTTAGCTGATTGTAATATCTATGGAGCACGACATTTGACTTCCATTGCTTATTCATGTCACTTGAGTACCACAATGTACTGAAATTCACGACCAATGGTTCAAAAGGCTTGATGTCCGGGAAGGTCGCACCTTCCGGCATCTACCAGGCAATGAAAGAGATTAGGATCAAGAGAGAGCTGAAATGGAATTCATATCCTTGATCTTCTACTTCTCTGCAGTCAAGTTCCAACTAGTTCACTAGGTACTTCACCCAATTCATTTGTAGGCCCTCCGCACACTTCCCTGCGAGGTTGACTACAAAACCAATCACTTGGGTGGGTCGGTTCTTGTGTACTAACTTCCATGCAATCAACTGACATGTGAGGCGCACTATGCCATTCTGAATAGAGGCTACCTTGTAGTGTCGCATGCCCTTCTCAACATTTCCATAAGTGTCCTTGATCCTTTCTGCAAGAGCGCGGTCCATGGCTTTTCTAGGATAGAAATTCTGTGGGTTGGGTCCTTGCATACTCAAACCCGTGATTCAATTGATCAAGGTTGGATCAATTGTGATACGACAGTTTAGCCAAAAATATCCGCCATGGTAACAATACAAAAACAACTTAACACATGCATTCACCTCTTGGTGTCTTATGAAGTGGGGAATTTTCATGACGTTGAGTAGGGTGGACTGTGCGGGGCTATGGGTCCATGCTTGGGAAATTACCTTTGAGTTTTTCCCTTTTGTTCTAGTCATATACTTATGTGGGGATAACATGTTGTAGAATTTGCGATTTTCGAAGTTGAAGTCGCTAAACTTCAACGCTGTGATCTTATGTAAGGTAGCTAGAGAGGTAGTGGGGGGGCCCAGAGGGCCCATAGTGATAATAGTGGAGGTCATTCAATGTAAGGTGGACTAGGTCCACTATATTATTAAATAAGACCCAC
>JZKD02S1804557.1:459457-475838 GCA_000966675.3 Picea glauca | reverse complement strand
ACAATCCCGAGCTTAGTCTTTGTTCTTTCTCATGCTCGTTAATACATGAGAATAAGTTACCGAGCTTAGTCTTTGTTCTTTCTCGTGCTCATAAATCAATGAGAATGTAACTGAGCATACTTTTATCACTTTTTCGGGCTCAACAAGGTTATACGAAAAAGGAAACCCTATGGATTCCTCTTTAAGCTCTTTTCAGACTCTCTAAACATGAAAAGATCATCGAGTGACCTTTCTATTTTCACGCTCGATAAATTATTTGAAGTACGCATCCTTCGAGCGATAGTTTAACCCTTTTTTGGTCTCGTTGGACTATTGTACGAAAAAGGAACTGAGAGAGCTCTCTTTTGAGTGTTTTTCCAAACTCTATAATCTTGAAAAACCTTCGATTTTTCTATCTCTGGACTCGTTAAACAAACATCGACAGACCCGTGATGGGACCGAACAACACCTTCCTAGGGTTCGTTAAACATACTCCGAGGGACTCGTTTGAAGGATGAGCTTAAATTGACAAGCATATGTTATCCTCCTCAATCTTGCGTAAAAATAAAGAGGTACCTGCCAGAAATGGTGGGGGGAAAATTTGGAAAGGAATGTATCTAAACCTGTATTCTGTGGAAGAGTTGCTTTTGAACATGACACCCTTTCACTTGATTTGTGTCTAGGTTGGAAAATCCACTTGTCTCCTGATCATAATCCTATAAGATCACAAATTGGTCTGTGATTCTTATTGTTGAGTTAGTGTTTCCAAGACAGTTGTCGTGTCGTCAATATGTTCAAAAAGATGTCCAACCTGAAAAACCTTCTATTGTGTCGGCCATTTCTGCAGTCTTTGATCCTTCTATTGCGTCGGCCATCCTTGAGTCAGTCCTGAATCACCTGTTACTCTGATCTACATCAAATCTTGTTACTTGTTTCGTGTCATTGATGTGGGATACATTAAGGCCCTCCTGTGATGAGTCTTTTTCTGTCAACTTCAACTCATTATCCAGGAATCAGACTTAGAAACTAATTGGTACCTTGGAACTTGCATGCTTCAATGGCAGGTTTCCTCGCTTTCGACAGTGGGTTTTTATAATTGACCCCTGATCGGAAGATTTTGTCGAGTGTTCGACTTCAGCTCATTTATTCACATTCGTTGGATTGTACTAGTGTGCCTTGGGAGTCATTGACATTAATGGTGATTTCCCTCGCACTTGTTAACGGTATACACTAATGNTGGAATACCTAACCCTTGGGGAACATAAACAACAAAGTAAACAAATTAAACCGGCGAGATCTATTAACCCGCATCTGTATTCAGGTTGCTAAGTGAATACTCTCTGGTTCGGAATAGTTAGCGCAATATTAATGGAATTCAACAGTTTAGGTGTAGCTCCTTGGGAAAATTTCATGTACCATCTTAGTGCGCGATCTCTTAGGGCAGTGCTAAACTGATCCTGTTTGAAAGCTTCGTCGGTGATATTCTTAATACTCCACACAACTTCACATAGAAACTAGTGTTGATCAAGATCTTCAGATCCATCTCATCTAAAGGTGGGTAACCTCATCTCATCTGCCATAGATCTTCCTAGGTTTCCTAACTGAGTATGTGGTGGACTGCTAGTGACAGTGCTTTGAGCATTTTGATGACTTAGGTTACTTTGGTTACTTAACACTGTTGAAGCAATAGGAATAATAATAGTACTTACTTCAACAGTCACCCCAGTTCTTGAAGGTTCTGGCACTTCTCGACGAGGTTCCTCTATCCTAGTGGATTCTGAATGCTCTTCATCTATCAGATCTGCCTCTTCTCCACTGTAGAACCCTTCATCTCCATAGTTCTTCTTAAACAGGTTCGCGAGCTGAACTTCTATGAATACTTTCCCACTGCATGTATGTCCAACCTCTATGTCGTTGTCGCTGTCTCAATTTTTGAACATTTAGCTCTTCTGATATAACCAATTACTATATCTTCAAGATTTTCTTCTCATGCAATAACATCTTGATCTTCAACTTTAGAAAATGTAAAAATTTTCCTCTAGGTCCCTTAAATAAATATCTCTCTACTTGGCTATACAATTCCACTATGTCAACAACAAACTCAGTGATATAAACTCCAATGGTGCTATCAAACTAGTGATCTACTTCTCTTGACACAGTGTTATCAACTCTCTTGACCTTCTTGATCAACACCATTGTTCAAACCACAGGTGGTCTGAGTCTGACTTCGAAATGGGTATCTACTAACCTAGCTAGCCACTCATATCGCTCTTGATGGATTCCTCCAAAGAAAATCTCGTGTATATTTGTGAAGATATATCTTCCCAACCAATCCTTTGTACTATGATTAGGGTTGTTGTTCTGGGCTTTAGCGAATTCCTTTTTTTGATCATCTATCCACTTATGAATCTCTATCTTCGATGGAAACCACCTTGACATTCCCATCCCGGCAACAGAACCATTTGTTGGATCAGGGGCAGACCCATGGTTTAGCTCTAAGAACACACCAACAAGCCCTAACTAATGGCCCTTTCAGCAACACCTGCGAAGCAAATTCAGTCTCACCCGAAGTAGCTATAGGGGGTTGCAGGACACATGTGTCTACAACCAGAGGAAATGCATAGTGTATTCACAACAACAACACACATCCACCTAGTTATCCTTTATCTTCCTTAATCCTACTGCACAAGTTATATTTCAGATCTAATGCAATATCACAATAGCAACATATCAAATGACAGAGAACACAACATCAATCACACATAACACAAGATATACACGGTTCACCCTCTCCCTAGGGCTATGTCCACATAACTGTTCTTTATGATATATTAATATGGAAGCATACAGTTCTTATCTGTGCTCTTAGCTAGAATATCTTCTCTTCTTCTCTCTCTTTCTCTCCCCTCCCTGTGCACCCAGCTACAGGGTTGATATTCACACCTAGCTGAAGATCTTACAATACCAGAAGGATCTCACACTCAACACTTCTCTCTCACACCGTAGTACTCACTCAATCATACAATAACAATGAACTCTCAACCAACTTAGCACCAACCCATCCTAGGTCCTTTAGACATTTATGTATACATTACAATAGCTCTTGGACACCCTTAGGTTAAAACCTAAGTGTCAAAACTCTAGATACCAAAAGCCTAGGTATCTAAAAACCTAGGTCAACTTGACCCGATTTTTCAGGGCTTCGCCAGCCTGTCTTTCCTTTCTTCACGCGTGACGCTTCCAAGCATCTATTGACATCTTCTTTCATTTGCTGAGTTGTCCACGATCCCTCTTCCTTGCTAATCTATCATCCTCAATCTCCTCATCCAATGAATTTCTTTATCTTAATTCACTCTGTCTTTTCTTCTCTTTTTCTCACTTCGACCCGATATCAGTCACTGTGTCTTCCGCGTAGTTCGCATTTTGCCTTTTCTCCTTTAATATTCACTTGCTTCCATAACCAAGGTCCAACACTATCTATAATTAATCTATAAAAAATAACTAAGCAAGTAAACACATAAACACATCAATACATCACACAAAGCATAGCAACACAGGATATAAGTGGTTCACCCCTAGCCTGGGGATACGTCCACCAAATCTTCTTCTCTTTTATTTTCTTCTGTCAATCTTCTACATGCATAGAGCCACAAGATCCTACTCTGCATAGTGTTACACATCAAAATTACTCAACTAGATAAGTGTCGCATATTCCTCCCAATTGTTGTAAGTGTCACAACTTCCTTACAACTTTCGCAAGTGTCGTAAGTTGGTGACAAGTGTCGCAGATGTTGTTTAAGCATATTGCCATAATGATGACACTAAGGAGACACTTAAAACATCTTATGTACCTGATTTGGAGAAGGAGAACTGGTTTACTGGAGTAAAATAACTCTTAACACCTGAAAAGGGATTTCAATCAGGAATTTTGAGGGTGAACGCTCCCCTGAAATAGCCTTAGGAGCACTGACGCTCCCTTATAAGGCCTCAGGGAGCGTTATAACGCTTCCTCACCCCTCTGAAGGAGCGCTGCCCACTTTTGAAGTGATGACACTCCCCTTAAGCTTCTCTGGGAGCGTTCTAGCTCTCTGATGCCCCTTTTGAAGGAGCACTCCCTAATCTGGGTCAGTTGTTAACCTGATGAGGAGAATAAGGAAATGATTGTTCGAGATTATGAGGCAGTTGTACTCGAATTCTTGGTTTCATCAAGAGATCCCTAATCTAAGGAGGAGATTCCCAACTTGTTCTAAACATAACTCAAGAGGTTAAGCTCCTCTCAACCTATATAAGCAAGCTCTATGATGGTGGAAAGGGGAGGAAGAATTGCTAGCATGAAACCTATGATCTCATAGGAAACACACAGTCAGCCAAAGGAGAAGTGATCAGTGAAGCTGCTGTCAACCAGGTTGTGGATCTTTTGAGAAAGGGTTAGACGAAGGGGACTTGACGAAGCTGTCACATTCGCATCTACGATTGTAAGTGCTGCTGTCGTTATTCTCATTAATATGACACGCTTGGCCTGTTTCTTTCTAGTTTGTGTATGATGTTACATGAAATTATCATTAATTGATAGATCTGTTTTCAAGCTAATATCAATAGAGTAGGAAGTGGTCGTATCTTGTTTGTCTGCAAAACTCAGCGAGGAGCAAAGGATTGGAGCGCGACTCGGAGCATGTAGGGACAAACGTCGATAAAGAGGTACTTCTGTTATCCTTCCTTCTCATGTATTAGTTTAGATAGATTTGAAAGGAAGTCAGTGTCCACGTTAAGCATTTTTCTGTCTAGGGTTAAGGTCAAGCTCTTAGAGGCGATCTACCTATCCGCAGGGAGATTTTCCTACAACACATAGGACAAGATATCTGCACGCACTTCACTAGATCCTCCTTCCCTGAGATAGATTATAGCACAAATCATTTACACAGTCTCTTACAGTCACTTGCACTTAGCTCTACAAGTTCTCAATATAACATGCACAAAGAATTTACAATTTGCACTCAACACTTTGGCTAGGTACCAAGCCTCTCCTCTTTCTTACATCGCCTAGTATTCTATTTATACATTAAAAAAATGGCCTAAACATGGGTAAACCCTTGGGCTGACATCCCCATACCCATTACATAATCCCAAAACCCAAAAATCCCTAAACAAGGGGCCGAGATCCCATGAACTTTGCCTCGAATTGTGCTCCACATTCGACAACCTGTCGAAGTCCCAAAATAGGTCAAACATGAACAATGATCCTCAAGACTTGTTCAAGGACCAATAGGCCCCCAACACTCCCCTGTGACTCATCCCGAGTCACTATGATCTGGGTAGCTCTGCCTCAAAATCCTCCATCTTGGCTCGAGCTTCTTCAAGCTTTTGCAGCGCCAAGGCCTCCTACTTGACGAACACTTGGATAACTGCTTCGTTGACAGGTCCCTCTAAGAGTTGTTCGGATGTAGTGACTACTTGTTCCAGCTCTGCTCCTTGACCTTCAATATCCTCAAATAGTTGGCACACTTCATCTTGGACTGGTTGGAGCCTCTGAGTCAGTTCCATGACTTTTCTCTGTATGGTGTGGACCTGCTGTTGAGCAGTGCGTTGTTCCTGGGATCGCTTCATCCTTTCAACTGCTGACAGGAGCTTCAACTCTGCCTGTATTTTTGTTGCTTGTTTCTTTTCCACCTAGAGCTATGACTCTAGTTCCTTTAATTTAGGATATTTATTAAGATGCTCATAGGTTTGTGCACTTATACTACTAAGTTGTTTACATTCCAGAGCGAATGATCCGAAACTCTCAACTGCGCTTTGGGTAGTGGATTCTCTTTGATCTCGCATGTCCTGCAGGGTACTTGGCACTATTTGTAGCTCTAGGTTTGCGATTCTCTGTTGAAGCTGCTGGATAGCTTCTGCAAGCTGCACTACTTGATGCTCCACTAGTTCTTCCACCTTTTGTTCTAAGCCTGTCACAGAGCGAGGTGATCTGCTAACTGCTTCTTTGACTCCGAGATTCTCTATGAGAAACTACTCTTTCTCTTGCTTGATCTATGCTCTCTCCTCTTTGAACCTGGTGTAGAGGTCATCCTTCTCCTGTTGTGTAACTTGACGTTTCTCTACCACTTCCTATTGTGCTTGCTTCAGGGCCACCGTGGCCTGTTCTTTCTCTTCTTGCGCTTCGTGAAGGTGAGCTTTGGTCGCATCAGCTATTCTGCGGAGTTGGGCAGGCTCATATCCCAACTCTAGTTCTTCTTATGGTGGGGGTGCAATGGATACTTCTCGATTGGATTGAAGTGCCTGTTGTACCCCTCTTAGTTTTGTCTCAATTTTTTCATACATGGATTCTTGCTTGGCTTAAATGTTCTACATAATATCCTATGAAGCATATGATACGACTGCAATGATGAAGTTGAAGTCATCGAGTGTGAGCATAGTATGCAACTTAGTCTTGGTGGCTTTGGATTTCTTCCGTGAGGTAGGTTTTGTGGGGGAAACATTTATTTTCTTAGAGGGATCAGCCTCATCAATAGTATCCCTATGCAATGTTACTTCACCTTGCTTCTATTGATATTCCTTGCCATTGGTATCGTCTTTATCTACTTCATCATTATCTCCTCGTCCAGGTGATTTTGAAGCATTTTTGTTTGATGCACTACTCAGGTTCTGTACCTCTTCGATCTTCTTTCTTCTACTAGGTCCAGGTGTATCATGCTCTTCGTGAATGGCCTCCAAGTGCCAATTAGTTTGGTATCAGACATTTCTCTGGGGTCAAAAGGGATATGGAGCTCTTCATACTAGTACTTAGTCATCTCTTCGAGTTCCTCCTCTATGAGCTTATAGTATGACTTAATCTCTTCTTTATGCTCGTCTATGCATGCAATGATATAAATAAAGTTTTGATCTGTGCGAAACTTCATGAGGGGTCTGATTCAGTGCAGGGTGTTCGACGTCATACAAGGGACAACCCCAATATCCCTCTTTAACTGAAGATAGTATGTGTGGAATACCACATTCGACTGCCATTGTTTTCTCATATCGCTCTAGTACCAAAGCGTGGTGAACTTCACAGTGAGTGGCTCAAATGGATCAATTTCCGGGAAGGTCGCACCTTCTGACATCTACCAAGTAGTAAATGTGATGAGGATCAGGAGACAGCTAAAGTGGAACTCATATCTGTGATCCTGAGCTTCGCAACAATCCAATTCTAACTGGTTGACTAATTACTTCACCCAATTCATTTGGAGTCCTTATACACATTTTCCAACAAGGTCAACAATGTATCCTGTGACCTACATAGGTCTATTCTTTCTCACCAGATTTCCTACGATTAGCTAACAAGCCAGGCACATTGCACCATTCTAGATGGAAGCTACCTTGTAGCCTCACATCCCCTTTTCTACATTTCCATAGGTATCCTTAATTCTCTGTGCCAGGGTGAAATCTACATCCTTCCTTAGGTAGAAGTCTTGTGGGTCTGGTCCCTGCATGCTTAATCCGGTGATCCTATGGATCAATGTCATATTGACTATGATGCGTCTGTCTAGACATAGATAGTCTCCATGGTAGCACAATAGCAGGAGATTAACACACATGTTAACCTCCTCGTGCCTTCGAAAACATGGAATCTTCATCACATTCAAGATGGTGGACTGTGCGAGGTTCATAGTCAGTGGTTGGGGGATTATTTTCGAGTTCTTCCCCTTCATCCTAGTCAATTATCTGTGAGGAGTGAGCATACTGTAGTTCTTACGGTCCCATAGGTTGAAGACGTTGAATTTTAATGTTGCGGTCTTATCTTCTTGTGTTCTAACTGCATGTATCCCCTTCAGGAGGTACACAGTAAATAGGGTATAATCAAAGTCCCTGGGGACACTTTCACAAATCACCATGACAACCAATGGTGGGATGTAGTAAGTCAGGATAATCAGGATTACATTTTCATTCACCAAGTCATATCGATGCTTGGTTATTTTCTCGAATACAACTCGGGATGGTCCAGATATGTGAGTAGTCGATGGGGAGGCTTGCACTCCTCTTGTCGAAAAGGCTTGAGTCCCTGCATACATTACTTTTTTGGCCATTAAATCTATTAGAAATTCTTCAACCGACTTCTCTATGGCGCTGAGTTCGTCTGAGATGCACACTCTCGATCGAATAACTCAGGTCGATGAATGAATGTTCAATGCAATAGAACAAGTGTCGATCTTAGTAAACACAGTGCGGTAGTAATGAGTTCTATTGTTGGCATGGATAGAATTTGCAAAAGTGTTTTTGGTGCAACAGTCGATGCAATAAGTAGACAACGATGTAATGGATCTCTCCAATGGGTGAGAAGCCTTCATTAATGCAGTTTTATCCATTGTGACGTGGTCCCAACTGTCTGATGACAATATTTCTGGTCATAACTATTGTTCTAACTATTTGGGGATGTCAGTATAACTGTTATAATGCCTCCAACGGTTATATCGCTCCACCATGGCGAAGTGCCACATGGCGCTCTTTTGATATCCTAATGAAGTTCTAGTTTTGAAAACCTCTCTTCTGTGAAGTCCCCTTTGGAACCTTCTACAAATCTTATATCTTTTCTCTCTTCTTACTGAGCTTTCTAGCCTTCTTCATTGTCATCTTCATCTCAATATTCATCTTTCCATTGTGATTCTTATCTCCTTTTGGCATTGTAACTTCACACTATTGATATTATTTCATAGGGCTCAAGGGAAACACTTCTCCTCTGTTTGGGGTAGGTTCTCCATTATTCTATGAGTCTTCTTGTGTTCTTTCAACTTCGACATCCAAGTTTCTAGTTCTAAACAACTTCGATCTGTTCTCCCGTTCTTCAATCAAGTGCGCTATCCTCCTATTCATGAAATCATTTAATTCTTGCTTCTTCTATTCTAAGACTTCCTCTTCTTTTCTTCTGGCGTGATCCTTTTCAATTCAGTTTTTTTCTAGTAATATAGAAAATGGGGCATTTTTCTCAATAAATTTAACAACCTCAAAATCTTCCTTTGTCAAAGTTCCATGAGCACTCATAGATATCGGGGTGAGTCTTCCAAATAGGGCTATGAACTCTCCTCTAAATAATCCTATTCCTCCCAATGAAGGAAGCGTAGCAGGCTTTCCTAAAATTTCCCAGGGTCTTTCTGTCACGATATTCACCTGTGTTTCCTCATCCAGAACATAGTCAATGTTGAAGTCTCCCATTCTTGTTTCTATGCACTCTTTTTCTTTGAATATATCTGATACGTTGACATTTCTGTGATCATTCAGAGTTTATTTCATCTGTAGCAATACATTCTCAGATTCTTTTTGGGTTTCTGCCATGGTCTTAGTTGCTTGATATTCCTCATGGTTTTCTTGTCTCATATTCATTATTTCAACCTTAGCAATCATTCTAGGGAAATCCAAAACTTCATGGTCCATATATTTACAATAAAGACAACTAGCTCTTCTATTAGGGCATTCCTTAGCAAGATGTCCCGGTCTTCTACAGATGTAACAAAGAATTAATCCTCTTTTTCTTTTAAATGATCCCTAATCAATCCTGTACTGTGCACTAGGATCATAGTAACTAACCTACAAAAAATTATTTCTAGGATCTTGCATCCATTTGTTAGTCCAAACATTCTTTCTATGCATAGGAATAACATATCTTTCATCATTTCTATCAGATCTATTCATATCAAATATTCTTTCTTCTAACTGTGCCCTAGTTTTCAAGCTAGGACGAAATTTATCAAACATACCTAGATCCATAGTTTTGAAACAAAAATTTCCACTTATCTTACCTTTTCAATAAAAACATTTCATTGTTATTACCTTTATCATAGCACAAAGCTTCAATATCTTACCTCTTTTCTTCAAATCTGAGTTCTCTTCTTAGCACAGAGCTTCACAAGTCAAGTAGAATATTGCGCACTAGGGAAATAGATCTACGCACAGATCTTTCTCTTTTCTTTAGTTCCCAATAGTTACAGTTTCACGTCCTGACAATGGAACCATTTGTTGGCACAGGGGAAAACTCAAGTTTCAACGCTTCAACAACATACCAACAAAACCCTAACTACTGGCCCTTTCGGCAACACCTGCGAGGAAAATGAAGTCTCACCCGAGGTAGAGGTAGGGGTGGTTGCAGGACTCAGATGCCTGCAACCCTAGCTGGGACATAGATCTGTGATTGTAACACCTTAACAAAGCACTTAACAATTATAGTTCATTATTATTAAGCCTTAATTTACAGTGTAGGTAAATCCTGATTACAGAGCAACGTAGTAGTCTACAAGATCTAATATGTCCAAGCACTTAGAACATAAAGATATATCAGATCTAGCATTCATTCACATTATTAAGCACAAAGAATCAACATATCTATCTATCATTCATCTATATCAAAGAACTAAGAAAGTAAACACATAAACACATCAATACATCGCACAAATAATAACAACACAGGATATACGTGGTTCACCCCCAGCCTGGGGCTATGTCCACCAAATCTTCTTCTCTTTTATTGTATTTTGTCAATATTCTACATGCACAGAGCCACAAGATCCTATTCCACATAGGACAAGATATCTACATGCACTTTTCTATATCCTCCTTCCCCGAGCTATATTATAGCACAAAGATTTTACACAGTCTCTTACAGTCACTTGCACTTAGCTCTGCAAGTTCTCAACATAGCATGCACAAATAATTTACAATTTGAACTCAACAATTTGGCTAGGTACCAAGCCTCTCCTCTTTATTACATCACCTAGACTTCTATTTATACATTAAAAAAATGGCCTAAACATGGGTAAACCCATGGGCTGACATCCCCATACCCATTACATAAGCCCAAAACCCAAAAATCCCTAAACAAGGGGCTGAGATCCCATGATCTCCACTTCGACTTGTGCTCTACCTTTGATAGCCTGTTGAAGTCCCAAAATAGGTCAAACATGACCAAGGATCTTCAAGACTTGGTCAAGGGCCAACAATGGTTTCTATATCTCCCTACTACTAGTATCCATTCTTTGAAGGATTTTCACGACGCTTTTAATTCATATTACGGGAATATTTACCCAGTTCATCTTGTTTTTGATGACTGTTGTAAGAGGTTTGCACTCCACATTCTGCAGACGATAGAGTGTTCCTCATGTGATGAGTCCAGTGAAGATCTGATTGAGAGAGAAATCAAGGATGAAAGTGAGTATTTTGCAAATACAAATGAAAATTTTTCTCTCTCTATTTCCCAAGAAGAAGTCCTTCCAGATATGGTTGATGATAGTGCTAATGATGGCATAACTATGGATGCATTATTTTATGCCCCTAGTACACATGTTGTCTCATATTTAAAAGAATAAACGGTTGAAGAAAAGAATCAAGATATTGCTCTTTTGTCTTTGCAAGATAAAAGAGTTATGCACTCGCCTACCCCTAAAGAGTATTTAGAAGCAGAAAGCATAGGATGCCAATATTCTTATGAAAGCGAAATCTCCTACCAAGAGCAACATGATAGAGAGAAAGAGCCATCCATGGATATACATGAAGAGACTTCTTTCTCTTAGCTAGCAGATGTTATTGGAGTAGACAAAGGAGAAATGGAGGAGATAAAGGTGCAGTTTATCTCCTATCTTGAACCTGCAAATGAGGCAAGTATCACCGGGGATCAACCAACCCACATCAGCCATATAACCACCTGTACACTCTGAGAACATCGAACGACAAGTGAGAAACAAGGAAGTGCAGGAGGTAATTTCTTACTAGTTGAGCTTTCCTGATTATAAATTTTGTGACCCCGTGGGGTTATATATGGAGCTGTATTTTCCAAAATCACTGGAGCCTGCAAGGTTATTCATATTATCATCACTTATGGGTATGGTTGGTGTTCCAAATCATGTTCTCATTCTGCTATCATACTTCCCTTACCTTATGTGTATCATTTTCAGTGAAGAGAAGAATTATATCACTGAGCAATCTTGGTGGCTATGATGGAAGTTTGCTTTCACCTAGCATTTTGTAAAAATTAGTTATCCTAGGATTGTACATAAATAATCTCTTTTTGGACCCCATGTGTTTTTTTTTGTTTTTTAGTAAAGAAATGTACATATTTCCCTTTTTTCTTCTGTGAAAGTTTTGAGCTAGACTCCATAGCCCAACAACTAAGGCACTAGAACTGCACATTCTTGGCAACTCACAGGGAGCATGCCATCCCCTGTGGAGCCAAATGTTATCACATGAACTTGTTAGAGTTCCATGGGTTTGTGGTTTCTACCTAAGTCTATAGTTTTTCCCTGTCTCTTTCCTTTTCGCAAGTCGAGTCTTGAAGTTTTTCCCCCCTTCGGTCGATAAAATCATTTTCTATTTTCCCTTGTTCATTTGTGTGCCCTGGTCTCCCTATTTTCTCAACTCACAACCAGTCATCCAAATCCTTGATCATGTAGGTCACAACCATGAACACAAAGCACAACTTTCTTAAACAATCTATTTTGATATTGAAGCATAGGCAAAAGAGAGTTTTAATCTTTCAATAGCTAAGATTCTGGGAATAGTCCATATTAGCGGATCACGAACGTTTGGGAGTGAAAACTTGCATGAAGTATAGTGCCAGAACAAAATGCCCCGAAGTGAATACAAGCCATTGATATTAAAGGGGATAGGTGGAAGTTTATCCAAGCCTTCGGGGAAATGAGCTTCGGGAGATTTGAAATGATAATTTCTTAGAAATACCGAAGGGCCTGAGTCCCAAAGGCCCGAAATGGATCTGAGTCGTTGATCAGCCAAAGCGACATGTCATCAAATCCACAGCTCCATGTAAAATCACATAGAGAAGTAAGCCAAATTTGAGTTTTGTTTTCTCAAAGTCTTGGAGACATGAAGTGGATCTCGGCCATCCAAATCCAGAATTCCATGCGTCATCATATCCTCAACTCTGGAGGTTTTTTTTAGAGGGAAATTTGGTTTGAGAATTGAAATTCCCGAAGGCCGATTCGCAAAGCAGGTCTCAGTCGTTGATTCGAAGAGGGAAAATACAATCCATCGATATAAAGCACCAGAGCTGGGCTGTTGATCAGGAAGCCTCATCTAAGATCACAAGATCAATGGTCACACTCCATTGTGAGGTCAGAAGGTGTGCATGTTTTAAAATTTCAAGGGCGGTCTGCAATCAGAACCGTGGTTTTTGGAAAGGGACGCATGGCGGTTCATGGTGAATTGCAGGGACAAAAGCAGTTTTCTTTCAAACCACCCTTGGTTGCACCTGCAATCATGCAATTGCATAGGTTCATGGCCCTAGGTTACATTGAATATGAAGCGATGGAGAGGAGCTATGCCAAAGATCAAAAGCATCCGTATTGGTCACAAAAGAAGATCTGCTTGGCCTTGAGATGTCGAGATTGACTTGAAAAATTCGTATGGAACCGCCTGGAAACATTCATGAGTGTCAGGCCTTGTCCTGATCCCAATGAAGGTAGTTATTGAAGATTAGGGGCATCAGTTGAGACCTCGTCTCACCCCATAAATGGAAATATTTGCAAAGCACAACCATGAAGGCACGCTAATGATCCAAAGCTTCCTTATGGGAAAATTTTTCTGTAAAGCACATAACTGTGCCTGGCTCGCATCTAACATGAGAAAACCTGAACAATATGATAGATCAAGCACTGACTGAAGGATTTGAAGGAAGTGGTCTAATCACACTCCTGGTGGTTGAAGAATTGTTGGGTATTTATAGACAGTTTTGATATTTTGTTAAGGTCGAATGGTTGAGCTAGGCTCCCTTCTATTATAATATTTTTATGAAGAACACTGGTTCTCTGGTTATGTATTTGTTTTTGAGACATCTTGGTTAATATAAGTCATCTTTCTTGCTCCATCTTATTTTCATCTGATACTGAGAGAGTTCATGATTGACTGATTCACATGAATTGTTATGACTTTATTATGATGAATGCTATATTATAGTGTTGTTATAATTTCTTTTAGTTTCTTTGAGATTTGAATTCAAGAGGATATTGCGTTTAAGTTTTTCCTCCTTAGGCTATTGGAAGACCTGATGTACACAACAGACATCTACACTCTCCTCACCAAAGTCTTCCCTCTATTCACCCTTACTCCAACTTACTGAATGAAGTTGATTCTAGACCTCAATTTCTTATGCATGCTAGTCTAGATTTCTGAGTTAGAACGTTATTATCATTGAGTCCCCTCAATTTGATCACCTAAAACTCATTTACATTTACTGTATAAAATGATGGGTACTGGGCTTACCTTCTATGCAATCTGAGGGTGACTTATAGTGATAGTAGGTGTGAGAGGTCACATCCCATAGTTATTAAGGAGCATGGGCTAAAGTAAAATCATCTTTGGGAAGAGTGAGAGTCAAGTTAGCAAGGGGGAAGAAGGAAAATTTGTATGTAGAATGGAGACTAGTGTTACATGAAGGTTTTGGATAGGAAGATAGGATTTGAGTGATGGGAAGAGCACCAACCATGTTTTTCTTCAAGGAAACCATTATTTGGCTATGTTTTATGTTCATAAACTATGTTCTTATTAATCAGGTTGTAAGCATGTAAAGCATTTTTCTATTGAGGAAATGGCTCAAGGGCCTTGTGAAGGATATTGTGACCACTCCTAAAGTAGCTAGAAGGATTACTGGTCAACCAAGTGCATTGGAGCCCTATATGGAAGTGGAAAGGCCCAAGGGACTATGTTCATTGAAGGGTGATCCCATTCTTTGGGTTGTGCAGGTTGTAGGAACATGGTGGAACTTGGGTTTGGGCCTGCTGTGTGTGAAGAGTGGATAGTCAGAGGGCTAGATCTCCTAGTGGACTCATAGCCTCAGCTCGTGGGTGGCCTTCTCTTGAAAGGAAATGAATAGTAATGCCTATGGATAGGAGGTTCATTCTTCTTAAGCACACATTTGGTTATTATGCATACATATACGTTCTATGTTATGTTATTATGTTCATTCCATTGTGAAAATTGTTTGTATGAATGTTGTGTGTTTGCTATTTTCTTGAGCAATCACCCTCACATTTTTTAATAAATGTTATTAAATGGATTTAGAACTGTAGTATTAGTAAAATGGTTAAATATGGGTGTGATATGTAGCTGGTAAGCTACAAAGAATTTAATTAAGTAGAACATATTAATTTTCATGAGTATTCTGCATATAATCTTATTCAGCTGGAGGCTGGGTACGTTACAACCGAGCTTGCATATAGCACAAAGAAAAGAACATACGTAGAAAACAAAAAAAATTATGCTCTCTTTTTTATTTGTCGAGATCCCATAGAGCACATGAAAAAGATAATAAGTATACCAAAAAGAGTAGAAAATTGAAAATAAACACAAAAAACAAAAATATTGACTCTGTATTTTTTTTTAAATGACATTTTCCAAGTTTATACCTTTGGATTTAAGAAAAATGGCAGTAGATTGGGAAAATATAAACCTTTTTGACTGAAATACAAATGATTTCCAATTGAAATTATCACTCCAGATGTAATGGAACAATCCTCTTAGCCCATAAATGCACAAAAATATAAGAAACCACAAAAAAAAAAACATGGGTTCAAATCTTTATCTACAATGAGAGTTGGTCTTCAAACGGGCTCTGATACCATGTTCGGAAAAACAGGGTATTCTCACATAGAACAAACACCTACAACAACCACTCACATAAAAAAATCAAATATCAACACATGATTTTTTTATGTGGTTAAAACCCTCGAAGAGGGAAACAGTCCATGGCCCTAGCCAACGTGGCTACTTGTGGAAATATATTAATGCAAAATAAAATATTTTATAAGAGAGTTTCTCACAATTGATCATCATCAAATGACACTCCATGATATTTAAATAAAGGTCATTGTTAGGGACCTAACCCCTCACATAGGTAGAATAATATATTTCCATGTAATAAAGGTTAATATTAATAAGGCCTAACAATAAGGAATAATAAGTCAAATGTAAGAAGACTGTTAAGAACCAAATACCAATATAGCATAGAAAAACCTTAGAAAAAGTACTCAACACCTTGAAAAAGAGATAATTTCAGATAATAAGCCTCTTGGAGGGGGCAACCTCCTTTTACCCCACTTAAATGTTCAAGTACAAGATGATTCAAAATGAAAATGTCTCCTTGGTATCTTGTCACCTATATATGAGTACTTTGGTGATAATTTATTATCCTTCTTGGCTTTCTTGAGGGACATCTGTTTGTATGATTGTAGTCTTAAAAACACCCAATCCCCTACTTAAAAACTTCTTTCACTACGATGTTGATCTGCTTGTTGTTTCATGTGATTCTGTGCCATGGTAAAGTTGTCCTTTAAGATTTGGAGAACTTGTTGTTGATTCTCGATGTGATCTTCCACTACTTGAACCTTAGATTTTTCTTTTAGAGAAGAAGTGATGGAAGGAGGGTGGTATCCAT
>JZKD02S1804557.1:403435-415210 GCA_000966675.3 Picea glauca | reverse complement strand
ACCATAAGGACACCCTCACGCTGGGGTGAATTTTGTTCAACCCTCTCCCATTCAGCAATATCAAAATTTTGAATATTTGAATACGGAAAATCCAACCCATGAGTTGAATAATGCCAAAAAGAAAGGAAAAAACCAGAACAATAACAACCCAAGTTAAGGTTGGAGTCACCCCCAATAGAACCAACCTACTGGGGGCAACCAGAACCAAGGGACTTAGAACCCCCAGGGGGGAAATAACAACAGACGTCAGGGGAAAAAAATAACAATAATCTTCGAACAAACTTCCCTTGTTCCCTTTACGGTGAGTTTGGTCATTATACTCATCATTGCCCCCAAATTGTTGATTTTAAACGAATGAAAGACTCAGGAAATGGACCACATCCCCCAGTACCACCTGCCCCTCAGCAGGCCCCACAACAATAAGTACAACAACCTCCCCCAGCCGTGCTGCAAAACCCCATTCCACAACAAGGAGTGATGAACACCCAAAAAGACATGCAGACTACCCCACCACAGTTGGGACAATATATCAACCTGAACAATCCCACAGATCATACTATCCTCCTCACTAGCGAGGAAGACGTCCTTCTACAGACACGTAGTCATCAGTACTGTGCATCCGCTAAGTCTCCTCCCACTCCCCCAGAAACAATCCCAGCACCAAGAAGACCCCCTTTGATGATCCCTCGTACTAACACAAAAACACCTCTTCACATCCCTCGCATCCCATTGCATAGGAATTTACACAACCCGTAGGCGAGGGCAGCTCATAATTACAATTTGGTTGATGACTTAGCACAATCCCTGACTACAATGTCAGTCTTAGATCCTTCAAACTTGTCGCAATCAGCGGAAATTATTACTTTCCACCTTGGGGGCAGTGGACCTCGTGGATACTCAACTCATCACATTTGATCTTGACAGTGGAGAACCTTGACTCTCCACTCTCATCACTTTTCAAATCCTCGTTAAAATTCAAAACATTACAGTTCATCGATGCATCATCGATGAAGGCGCATCCACATGCATCATGTCCAAGTCTGTATGGCAGAAACTTGGTTCCCCCAAACTCATACCATCTACCATTACCTTAAGAGCTTATGATGGATGACCATCTTCTCCTGAAGGGCTCTTCCAAAATTTCCCTGTAGAACTTGGGGGCAAGACCATTCTCATTGAAATTGAAGTTATCGATGCCCCACTCGATTACAATATCTTGCTCAGTCGTAGCTACATGTATGCTATGAAGGAAGTTGTCTCTTCCATCTTTCGAACCATGATGTTCCCCCATAACGGGAAGATCATTACAATTGACCAAGTTTCACATTATGAGCCCAACCCTTCTACCAACATCGATATCATTCTCCCTCTCATCCACACTAATCCTAAATCATACTCACTCATCGAAATGGGGCCCATAATTTTCAAAGACCCGTCATTGTTAAGAACTTACCATGGTGCACCATTGCTCCATCCTTCCAATCAGGTATGTGTCGTATCATCCAAAGGAACTGACATTGAGGATACCCTTCCTCCCAGGGAGGCTTCTCTCATATCTGACGTCCCACTAGTTGCAGAGACCCTCCCTCATGAACCTCCCATGAACTCGTCGACTCCACTAGTTCACAATTTCACCTCACCCAAAGGCCATATCCCAATTTGGGAGACAGTTCCCCAAGCCATTACTCAAATCCCCTTCTTTTACCCTCCACCAGGTGTACAAGCTTTCCAAGTAGTTGCAATTCTTACCCTCCCTAATATGGTGCTGGCAATCCCAATTTGGTATTTACATCCACTAGAGATGGTTCCTCAACCATCCCTTCCCCCCCAAACAGAAGGAATCCTAATGCAGATTCCCATACTCACTCCCACCATACCCTCTACACCCCCACTCACTAACCTCCCTACCACAACTAGGGGTAGGTGAAAGAAGAAGGAGCCCATAGATCCACTTCCCGCACACATCCAACCTCCTTGCACGCTATGTGAGAAAGATGGACACCCAACCAACAAATGCCCATCTCTACCTGATTTACGTAACCTAATTCAACTCAATCAAACACCATCACCGTTCGTCACTTTAACAAGTACTGCCACTACCTCCCCTAATGTAAGTAGCAAAGGGCTCTGAACCAAACTTGCTTGCACCATATGTTTAGAATATGGCCATTATAAACACCATTGCCTAGCGCTACCCCAATTCTGACAAACATTAGTAGCAGTACGCCAAAGCTTCCAGCATGAACCCAGTCCAGCTACATCATCCCCACCAAACATCACTAACATCCATTATGTCACAACTTCAGTCAACGAATGTACAAGATGCCCTTGCTCTCTATGTGAATCCTTACATCATTTTACATATCAATATCCTATGATCATTGAATATAGGCAATGCCAAATGACCTTGATTCAAACCCCTGCACCCCCCATAGAATCGAGAATTAACCTTACCCCATCACTAGAGATTCTTCACATTATTTTTCCTGAACCAGAAGCACTCCCTATTCCTCCGTGGTTCTTGGATGACTTATACGATGATTTACTCCCAATCCCCCCAATTCTCCCGTTCATTTTCCCACAGAAATTTTACGCCCAACTACCACTAATAATCCTCAATATCTCGATATTTGGTTTATGTCGAGTGAACCATCGCAATGTCATTGCATCATTCCCCCTACTTTTTCATTGCTAGAGGCCAACCTCACAGTGACAGTCACTGATATCACTCTTTTCGATCCCTTGTATTCCCGACAATTCTATTGTGATGAGGACATACTCGAGGAATTAACCATGCCTGAATACCCATGGGATGTGCTACACCACAGAGCACTCTTCTTTTCATAGGAATCCTTCACGCCTCCTAACCAACACCCCATATACACAGTCGAAACCAAGGATTTTATCCCATCAGGGCATATCAACTGGTTCAACAACCCCATCCCTGCCCCTGGTGCTTTTGAAGAAGGCAATATGGCCAACATCTCTCCCACCATCAAAATTGATATTTCCATAAAAAATGGAGTCATTGAGGAAATCACCATTGGCGCCACATGCACTCCTCAAGAAATCACTACCTATAAAGCCCTCTTCCAAGAATACTGGGATATTTTTTCCTAGTCATACACAAAGATACTTGGCCTTGATCCCTCTATTGTCAAACATCACATAGACACATGGCCTGATATCACATCAGTTCGCCAAAAACAATGACTGCTACACCCATCCAAAGTCGTGACTATCAAAGCTGATATTGAAAAATTATTTGTTGTTGGGTTCATCTACCCCATTGCCTATACCTCATGGGTTTCCAACCTTGTACCCGTTAACAAAAAACAAGGCACTATCTGTGTATGCATGGACTTTCGCAATCTCAATCACACCTGTCCCAAAGACAACTTTCCAATGCCTTTCATCGATCAAATTATCGACGACTACACAGGCCATGAAGCATTATCCTTCATGGATAGTTTCTCTGGCTATAACCAAATCCAAATCCACACAACCGATCAATACAAAACCACATTCACCATCCCTTGGGGTACTTTTGCATATCATTTCATGCCTTTTGGCCAAACAAATGCTGACACAACTTTCCAACGGGATATGACATACATTTTTCACAATCTAGCTCATATCATCCTCACATACTTGGATGACCTCACAGCTCGATCCAAAAAACACACCCAACATCTTGATGATTTACGGATCATCTTCCAATGGTATCGTCGGTACAACTTCCGCTTGAACCCCCTCAAGAGTGTGTTATGCATCGCTGTCGAGTGCCTCCTCGGATTCATCATTTCCCAAATTTGTATGACCGTGGATCCCCTCAAAGTCCAGGCCATCATAGAAATTCCACCCCCCTAGAATTTATGCCAACTCCAGAGCCTACAAGGAAAATCTAACTTTTTAAAGTGATTTGTCCCAGACTATGCCACTCGAGCACACAGTTTCCTTCACTTACTATGCCATGACATCCCATTCCATTGGGATGAACATGCCCAAAAATCATTCAACAATCTTAAAATGGCACTCTCCAATGCCCCTTTAATTAGTTCACCTGACTATAATCGCGACTATATCCTCTACATATCAGCATCAATTGTCTCAGTAGTAGGAGTTCTTGTTCAAATCAGCGATGACGATCGTGAGCATGTCATTTACCACATTAGTAAAAACCTCTCAGGGCCACCCTTGAAGTATAATCATGAAGAGAAACTAGCCCTTGCAGTCGTCGTCGCAGTCCAAAAACTACGCCATTACATTCTGCTTCGCACAACCAAAATCATAGCGCATTCCAACCCCATGCAATACTTGCTCAGTCGTTGGAAAATTAATAGCAAATTTGCCTGATGGATCGTTATTCTTTAGAAGTACGATCTCGAATTTTCAACATCCAAGAGTAAGAAAGCTCTCATCTTCGCCGCACTTTTCATAGACTTCCCCTCTGAAACTACCAGTGCCCCCATCAATACCGACTTCCCTGATGAACATCTCTTTTACATCACTTCAGATGATCCTTGTTACGACAACCTCCTCATCTACCTCCGAACCCAAAAGTTCGGTAACCACCTCTCACAAGATTATCACCATCGTATTCGCCACCAGGCCCCCTGCTATCTCGTCATTGGAGATATATTATATCGGTGAGGGGTCGACACCATACTCCGTCGATGCTTGACTATTGATGAGGCCGATAGAGTCTTGAACGACTACCATAGTGGTGCGTGCGGGGGCCATCTCTCAGGGATGTCCACTACTCAAAAAATCATCTGCGCTGGTTACTTTTGGCCTACATTGTTTCACAATTGCATTCATGCCGTGAAGCAATGCGATAAATGTCAGCTTTACTCCAACAAAGCATGAGCAGCACCTGCTCTTCTCCACCCAGTCATTACTGTAGGACCCTTTTATAAATGGGGCATTGACTTCATGACTTGTAACCCCCCATCTAGCAATGGACACAAATACATCGTTGTCACAGTCAATTACTTCACAAAGTGGGTTGAATCCATGCCTACCTTCAACAACACCACTGACACCATAGCACATGTTTTCTTTAATCATGTCATATCTCGCTTTGGAGTACCACTCCAACTAGTCTCTGATCACGGGAAACATTTCGAGAATGAGATTTTCGTCGAACTCTCATCCTGATTAGGATTCTCCCACGAGTTTGCCTCACCATATTACCCTCATTCCAATGGACAAGTCAAATCAGTTAACAAGGTCCTCAAGACCATGTTACAACGCATGATTAACAAACATAAGACCAATTGGCATCATATGTTATTTTTCATGCTATGGGCTTATCGTACGGCCATGAAAACGACCACTAGTTTCACACCATTTCATCTAGTCCATGGGGTCGAGGCCACTCTTCCTATCATGTGAGAAATTCCCACCTTACGCACCACAATTGAGCTATTACCTGACACTGCTCCAATGGAGCAGCGTTTGTTGAACTTAGAGTCCCTGGATGAAGATCGCTGATCTTCTTTACATAACAATGAGGCTGCCAAAAAATGGTCAAATGCCACCTTTGATCACCATGTCAACCTCTGCTCATTTCACGAAGGTGACCTCATCCTTTCTTATGGTATCGCTCATGATACCCTCGGTCATGGAAATTTCGAGTGAGTATGGCATGGCCCCTACATTATCCAGCATTGCCTCAACAAAGGCGCATACATCCTAGCTTCCCCCGAGGGCCCCTCTCTCAAAGAACCCATCAACGGGTTATACTTAAAGAAAATTTACGCCTAAGTGTAGCCATTCTACATTAGGTTTTTCCTTTTATAGTGTTTTTAATCTTTTTTCCATACCCCATCCACGTACACATTCTCATGTTCAAAATTATCAAATAAATACTTGTATGTTCAATTCTCTTCATATATTGTTCACGTCGGGTATTTTCTTTTCATGTGTACAAGTACTTGGTCATCATACACCAGCGTAACCCCTTCAAGTATATAAGCAATATTGGCATGTAATCATTCCCTCTAAATCTCAATTGCATCTCCGGTCACACCCTCTGAAATTTTCCTTTAGGGTCCCCATATCTGGCTCTACAGTACCGCCACCTCCATTGCATTTTGGGTACTATCACCCAGTAGCACTCTCCCCCACATGAGTTGACCCATTCATAGACCCCTTGGCACTTTGACACTCATGTTGTTTTCAACCCTTTAGGAATGGGAGTCCTGATAGTATTACATCATGTCACGAATCAACCACATATTCCTTCTCCTCATTTTTCTAACCTACCCACTAGACTCCCAGGGCACTTCCTCACAGATTATTTTGACTGCACTCCTGCAACATCATTTACCATCCATTTTTCCCATCATCCATCTGCCCATCCTCAGATTTCCCTCCATACATTACCCTACTACATAAACCAGCCTATGTGGCCCCCACCCTCCACTTGTTTTTTCCACCAACTTGTGCCATCCCCAGGCCAAGCCCTCCTACACTGGGGCACCCGTTTCTGTATCTGCATTATTATCCCCACATATTTTTTAATTCTTTTTGTAATTAAGCCATTATTTCCATCATGTTACATAGCTTTTTGTCGTCACCTTTGGAGACCTTCCTGGAAAACACAACCCATGTCACCCTTGGTTGGGGCACTCCTTATCATCTCCTCCTATTTACATCATCCATAAACTCCGAGTATCTCACAGGCCACCTACCTCTGCTCTCTGAGTTTGTTCACTTTGTCCCACCTCTGGCACAACTTATCCCATGTCTTGTTGTCTCCTTGACACTCAACTTGGTTGAACGGTTGCGGCCACTTATACTTCGCATATATCTCCAACCAAGGGCAGTCTTGAGTCTCCACACATCTTGACTTCGTACATGTACCTCCTCAGTTACTAACCTCACCTAGTAGATACCTCAAAGACCTTTGCTTCTTGGAGTCGCATCCCCCTTTTTTGTCGACATTAGCACAGTTTCCAAAAGGGTGACAATATCTTGACTCTCATTACCTTTCCAATGAAAAGTCTCAGACGACATAGGGAGACCCATCATTGCTCTTTGTTGTCGTTGACCCCCATAACATTCAACTTCAACACTTTCTCATGTTATGGTGGGTCTTACTTTGTGACTATTGCAGTTGTTTCTTATATTCACCAAAGAAATTTGAACTTGGCTGGGCTATCCATGCCCACAACATCCATGATACTTCTTCTAGGTGTCCTTGCCTACTGTTCAGAGTATATTCCTCATCAGACTTGTCCTCTGCCTTTATCAAAACCGCCCCTGAGGGAACTGCAGTGGTCTACATAAACACACAACTTCAGTTACTATACAACACCTTTTTGTTTTTAGTTACATGACATGAGAATGGGCATGCCCGCCTCATTTGTACACAAGTTATTTTACACACCTTGCAAAAAGTCAGGTCCTACAGGTTCCTTCTCCCTCCAATGGGTCACTCTTGATATTCTCACTATCACTCTTTCTTATAATGGTACTCTCAGTAGAAGAAACATTGATGAATTTATGCTATACGTATTCTCCTAAGCTCATCCATCAGGGGGCATCTGTTATCACTGAAATTTCATCTGCAAATGGTTACAGGAATCCAACATCTTCAAACAGCTATGAGTTCACCCATGGACCAAAATTACCAAAAAAGAATTTCCAAAAGGTCCAAAACTATACAACCAGTTATAAAATCAAGGTGTGCTATGACTACATAGGGTGCACGTGCACATGCGCCATCCAGTAATGCAAGAAAATTGCACATGCACATGATGCACGAATGTGGTCACTAAAATCCGTGCACACTTGAGAAACGATGCATTTATGAGATTGGTCAGCCTCCCACCCACTTTTGGTTCAGATTCCAAGTTGATTTGACATCCAAATCTCGGCTGGATTTGACTGGGTAGCTGGACAAAGACCTAAAAGTGACCTAAACAACCCCTTTTCACACTAAAAGCTGGTTGCACAATACCTCAAAGTGGTGCTATAAAACAAGGCCATGGGTGCACTACATTTTCAAGGAATTCATTTGCAAGGTTATGTTGCTGCTATTCTCTTGGGGAATTCTCTTTTCTCATCAAGAGAATACTAGCATCATTCCATTTGGGCAATCCACCTCACCTTTTGAGTGGATTAGCTTGGGATTCTTTCACCATTTCTTTCAAGTTTCAAAGTTGTAAGAAGAACTCAATTATGGGGGTCCAAGAGCCCTCCCTTGGAGGAAGAAGGGACCAAAAGTCCTCTTTCTTCCCAGTGTTTTATTTTCACTAATACAATCCTTTCCATTGGTGACATGAGTCTTATTGGTTTCTTGTTCTTATGTCCTTATGCTCAATAGTTTAGTTGTTCTTTCCTTTCCTAGTTTAATTCTTATCTTAGTCTTTTATGTTTCTTTTTATAACCCTTTCCTTCACTGCTATCTTTCTTAGCTAACCCAAGTAAGCTTGTAAGCACCTCTATTTTGCCCATTCAGGTGACAAAAGAGGTGCAACAAGAACCATCTAATTATTGAGTACAGGTGTTAATATATCTTCCACTCTGGAATATTTCCATATGGGAAAATAAGATAGTTGATATTTGAAACTCCCAAGGGTCGGAGAGCCGAAATCAACCATAGTCGTTGATTTGGAAGGGAGCTACGTGTCGACAGATCATGTAGATCTGGGATCACCTGTGGAAGGAGGATAGATATCAGCCATTGATTGTGGATCATCGCCATGGGATTGCAGATCGACGGACGATATTGATTGCAGGTCCAGAACTTGCTTGGATGTTAAAAATCTGAGAGCGGGCCGCAATTTATACCATAGTTTTAGAAAAAGGATACGTGGCACCTGGAGGTGAATTGCGAGGAGAAAAGTGGGTTTCTCTAAAACCACTCTTTCCCGCACTTGCAATCACATAGTTACGTGAGGTCATAGCCCACAATGTTATGAAGGAAAGAGATAAAGAAAAAGGGGCTAGCGCCTGAAACTTGCAGTTTTGGAAGCACACGGGAATAGGCCGTGGGTCTTTCAGGACCTGTACCTAAAGGAGAGAAGGGGGCCTGTGTATAATTTTTTGGGGTTCAATCATGATCCCGAAGAGTCAATTTGACTTAGAAGAGTTTAATATCCTTTGATCGGGAGGTCATCAAACCCCGTTGAGGTGGAGGCATTGCGTTGAAAGTGCTCAGGGAAGGAATGATCATGCACAGTGATCACAGTGAGAGAAAAAGAAGATTTGGGAACCCTAGAAGAATTGAAGACTTCTCAGTTCAGCAAGGAAAAGTTTCACATGAGAAAGAAGTTGTTGCATTTTCTATGGCATCAAGTATGTTACGACTTGTTGAGTCAAACAGAGGAAAGAATGTTTGTGTGTTTGCAAGTGTTGTTGGTGATTTTGTTGCACAAGGAGTGAAGCAACAAAGAGCTGAAGTGTTGGTTATAAGCTTGATAAAAGAAGCATGAAAGATTCTACTACCATCAGACATTTAGGTAGTATAAAATTTATTAATGGAAGTCATGCAGGTATGATTTTTTATTACTCTTTTTGCATAATTGCTGAAAGGAAATTTAGGTAAGAATTTCCTCAGCCAGAGTTATTTTATAAAATCACATGATTATATTATTGAATGCATACCACTGGATGTGATAAAGGCTGGAGACATGTATTAATTCAATCTTTTTAACTTCTGAATGCACACATTGACACAATATATTGTCATGTTAATTTGGTTATGGGGTGATAACCAATGAATTAAAATATAAGAACTTGTTATAGGAATGAATGCCAGTAAGCTAGTCATGTATGAGACTAGTGTTATCACTGAAATTTCATTCGCAAATGGTTGCAAGAATTCAGCATCACCAAACAATTATGAGGTCACCCATGGACCAAAATTACCACAAAATAATTTCCAAAGGGTCAAAAACTATACAACCGGTGACAAAATTAAAGTGCTCTATGACTACATAGAGCGTGCGCGCACATGCGCAAAGAAAAAATGTAGGAAAAGCGCACATGCGCCCGATGCGTGACTGTGGTCGCTAAAATCCACACACATATGAGAACAACACATTTATGAGGGTGGTCAGCCTCCCACCCACTTCTGGCTCATCTTCCAAGTTGATTTGACACTCAAATCTGGATTGGATCCGACTGGGTGGCTAGTCAAAGACCTAAAAATGCCCTAATTAGCCTCTTTTCACACTACAAGCTGGTTGCACAATACCTCAAAGAGGTGATATAAAACAAGGCCATGGGAGAACTTCATTCTTAAGGAATTCAATAGAAAATTTATGCTGCTACTATTCTCTTGAGGAATCCTCTATTCTCAGCAAGAGTATACTACCACCATTACATTGGGCAATCCATCTCACCAGTTGAGTGGATTAGCAAAGAATTCTTTCACCATTTTCATTCAAAGTTGTAAGAAGAGCTTATTTGTGGGGGTCTAAGAGCCCTCCCTTGGAGGAAGAAGGGAATCATAGTCCTCTTTCTTCTTGGTGTTTTCTTTCATTGATATAAACCTTACCATTGGTGGCATGGGTCTTATTTTTTCTTTTGTTCTTATGTCCCTATGCTCACTAGTTTAGTTTCTATTTTATTTCTTAGTTTATTTCTTAGTTGTTATTTTATATTTCTTTCTCTAACCCTTTTCCTTACAGATGTCCTACTTAGCAAACCCAACTAAGCTTGCAAGCACCCTCATTTTGCTCATCTAGGTGGTAAAAAAGGCGCAACAGATTGGCGACTCCACTGGGGAAAGGTATCAATTTCCTACCCCATTTGGGTTTTTATAGCTCTTCTTTTGATTTATTTAACCTGCAGGTGCATTAACTAGCCCAAGATGACCTGCAAAACATCCAATTCCAATTTGAAGTGAGAGAATTCCATCCAGAATTTTCTTTCACGGCCGTGTGTCAGTTGTGCATGGGTTTTTTGGCCCACAGACGAACATCATGCACACAGGCGCTAAAACCACAGTTCTATTTTGCATACCTGCACCCATAAGCTTGTTTCAGTCTGTGCACAGGCGCTCAGTGCACCTCTGTCTACTTTAGGACCCGCACACCTATGCAAAAAACTACACATTGTAAGTTTTTTTGAGATTTGGGGAAGGCACTTAGCTTTCTTAAAAGTGATCTCATGCATGTTTTAAGATGCACCACACTTAGTTCCCTCTTCATATAAAGGGATTAGTCAAAACACATAGGCACTTAAGGTGTTTAAAATCATTATTTCCTCTTTTGCTTTCATTTTGCCACATGGATGGCTTGCTTTGACTAAAAAGTATAAGTTGGAATCATTTTTAATCACATAAAACTTGCATTGGGACTAGAAGTTGGATAACAATTGCTTAGTATGCTCTTCTCTCGCGCTTCCAAGTGACCTTGAGAATCAAAAAAGGATTGTAGGAAAATTTCATCTCCCTTAAAAAGACTAAAACCTTTAGGAGAGGACAACAGCCCCTCTTGGGACTCCTCTTAGTTTATTTTTCAAACACATCTTAAGATTGTAATGGGCCCATACATGACCACATGCTACAAAGAGAGGATAGCGTTGAAGTTTACTTCCTTAGATTAAATCACCAGGGAAGTTTAAAGGTTTGTAACAGGCCCATACATGCCCACATGATCACAATCTAGGATAGTTTCAAAGATTTTCTTGGATTAAATCATAATAGGGAGTTAAAGGAATAGTAAAGGACCCACATGTCCACATGCTAGTTTCCTAGGGACTTTTGAATTACGCAAGGTTGTACCAAAGGCACTTAGTTAATTAGGTAATCAACAC
>JZKD02S1804557.1:380479-392104 GCA_000966675.3 Picea glauca | reverse complement strand
GGTTCCCAAAGGAGAACCTCATGTTGAATGTTATCCTTTAAAGTTCCTATGAATACATCAATCAAGTGCTCATCTGGAATATCGGTTACCTTTATATTCAATCTTTGGAAGTTTTTAATGTGCTCGATAATTGAACCCTTTTTCTTGAGATTTATCAATTGACTAAAGAAGGTATTGCTCCTTGTATCCTCATAGTGTGCTATCATTTCTTTCATGAAAATTGTCCAAGTGACGAGTGATTTGCGAGAACAAAGCCATCAATACCATACAAATTTGTTAGGTTCTAAATATAAAGAAGCAATTCATACCTTTTGTGTATGTGGCACATTATGGAGATCAAAGAATTGCCCCATTTGAAGTATCCATGTGATTGGGTCCTTTCCATCAAACTTCCTCATATCAATCTTAGGAATGTGGTTGGTCTTCAAACCCAAGTTGGATTTTCTCCACTGTTGATTCACCTTCCTTGTGTCCTCATCATAAATTTCATGGGATGCATTTTCACCTTCAAGTGTCTTCTCTATTACAAAATTTTTCAATACTTCCATGATCTCCCATTTTAAACCATCCATCTTAGTATCCATCTTAGCTTCCATTGAATCCATCTTAGTATCCGACTTAGCTTCCATTTAATCCAACATATTTTGTAGCTCATTTATGTTCCTATGCATTTCTTCACCTTCATCAAGAGTCCAAGTAGGATTTTATGGAGGGTTAGTTGGTGTAAAAGTTCCCTTTTTGGTGGCATGTTGGCCAGGTATCACTTTTGAACCTTGATTTTGAGGTGGTTCTGCTAGACAATATTTCTTCTATTGTATCTCCCAATTTTTAGCCCTTCTAGGTATGAAACTTTCTTTTATGTAGTTCTCTGATATTTCTTCTCTGCAATGCCATAGGTCTGATCAAAATTGGATGTGCCAAGTGGAATTTACAGTAACTTCCCCACAACTTGCCGATTTTTGTCCTTTCCAAGAGATCTCAATTGTATAGCATGCCCCAGACAAAATAATTGATATAAAATTTTGAAACTTGCACCAAGAATACTATAGACTGTCGAGGATCCAATGAACCAGTCCCACTCAATTTGGATACTCTAGGAAGAAGTTATGATTGTTTTACCTAGAACACCTTCTTGAGACTAGTCAATAGGACAAGTCATATACCCTATCATACACAGGGTGTATCTAAAAATTTAAGATGACCCAGAAGTTGAAATTTTTACCACAGATACCTTACTAATTTCTATAAATAGCCTTCGAAGTTCAAGGTATGAAACATTACAAAAAAAAAATTATAGCTAAAATTCCACAATGGCTCATTTTAGGATGATTCTAGAACCATATCTTGTACAGGATATATCTCCGAAAGTATAAGGCCTCAAGAGATGAATTTTGAACCCAACGTACCTTGATCCATCTACTAAATATCCTCCAAGACATTTCTTCTGAAACATTGTAGAAAAAAATTTATATAACAAATTCCAAGGTGTATCAAATGTAGTAGCGAAACCCCAAGACCTTGAGCTCTGATACCATATGTTAAGAACCAAATACCAATATAGCATAGAAAAACCTCAGAAAAAGTAATCAACGCCTTGGAAAAAATATAATTTCAGATAGTAAGCCTCTTCAAGGGGGCAACCTCCTTTTACCCCACTTAAATGTTCAAGTACAAGATGATTCAAAATGAAAATGTCTCCTTGGTATATATAGGAAACTAGGAGGTATAATTACAACTAATGGCCTAAAGCCGACATAAATAAAATAACATTACTAATATAATATGCCCCAATTAATGGGTAATGAGACAATATTAGGGCTTAAACCATGGGGTTAAGTCCACTCTTCCCATCGAGTGCGAAATTCCCACCTTATGCACCGCAATTGAGCTATTACCTGACACTGCTCCAATGGAGTAGTGCTTGCTGAACTTAGAGTCCCTGGATGAAGATCATCGATATTCATTATAGAATAATGAGGTAGCCAAAAAATGGTCAAAGGCCACCTTTGATCGACATGTCAACCTTCGCTCATTTCACGAAGGTGACCTCGTCCTTGCTTACGATATCACTCACAATACCATCAGTCATGGAAAATTTGAGTCACTATGGCATGGCCCCTACATTATCCAACATTTCCTCACCAAACGCGCATACATCCTAGCCTCTCTCGAAGGCCTCTCCCTCAAAGAATCCGTCAACGGGTTATACTTAAAGAAATTTTACACCTAAGCATAGCCATTCTACTTTAGGTTATTTATTTTTTACCGTTTTTAATCTTTTTTCCATCCCTCAAGTCTAAACTATCATTTGTGATCCTTGATAGATGCTTCCTCCACCAGCCTACCACATCCGTTACGCCGACGGTGCCATCCATTGGACACAAAATCTCGCTTCGGCAGCTTGGGCCCCCTATACCCCCTCACATGAAATGCTCCACTCTAGCGACATATGTTTGGGTTCAGCAACCAACAACCAAGCCAAATAAACTGTCATCATTGCCCTCCTTGTCAATGCCCAGCATCATCATATTCATCACCTTGCATCTTTCTCGACTCTCAACTAGTCGTCCTCCAGCTCAACAATGTGTACTGCGTCCGCGATCCTTGCCTCTTTTGCAAATACCTGCAAGTTAGAATTTTTATCTTAACATTTTGATTTCATTACATTTACACATATTCCAAGACAGTTGAATCAAATTACAGATAACTTAGCTAACATGGTGTTAGATTGGCATATATCACATCAAGATACCTCTACACATACATAAAACTATCAAAACACCTGTCACAACATATATAGATTAGACATCATCAACACATTAAAAAACACATGTAAACATCACATAGACCCAAAAATGTATACTCATATATATATAAATCGGTCCATAGTGCCACCAAAATTTTTACGTACAAATATACAAACAACTGCAAGCCAGTGAAGCACCTTGGTACAAAATTGGTGCCACTACACCAAAATGGGCTCACCAGCCTATATACAAAAATAAAAAAATACATAGAGTACCACTCAAGGTGCCTCTAGAGCACCACCTCCTACCCCTTCCTCGGGCAGTGGCCCCCCATCCACTACTAGTCCCTCTGGACCGGGAGGTAACCGTCCAATCATAGCAGCACCTGCTACTGCTGCTCGCCACACCACGACCTGCCACATTGGCGAAACTCCCATACACTACTCCAGGATGCCCTTATCCTGGATATGCGACCACATGCCCTCAAGCACACCCTGTAGCACTGCCTCCAGGCGATGACAAATATCCTCAAAATCTACTCCGGATTCCACCAGAGGAGCATGCGATGGCCTGACACCTGGGTCATCAAAACGACGTATCCTCGCTACTCTCTCGTCATCGGTTGGTCTCGCCTTAGTTTCCTCACGTCGATGTCTCTCTCCTACCCGTGACCTTCCCCGCGGTGGTATCCCTAGATCCTGGCGAGCCAACACTCTCAGTAGCTCAACCTCATGACCGCGAGGTCCCACATCTGCACATACAAACAACCAAACGATAGTATCAATATCTATACAAAATACACATGTCATGCTATCTCAAAAATCAACATATCAAACTCATAAACATACCTTGGTGATCAAACACCTCCCTTATAGGTAACACCATGTCTGGATCACACCGAAAGTCAACACCAGTGTATGGATACTGTAGTATAACCTGCAACATCTGCTGCCTTAGCTGTGAAAAAATGGCCGCCCTCGCCACCACCATGGCGAAAAAAAATCATCAACCACTACCTCAGTCGTGACTCTCACACACCAGGAGCGCCCAATAAAATCCTAGGGTGCAACATTGGCACCCTCTCCAAAAACCAGGCCACCAAGATGGACCCAAAGGAAAAATCCCCTGTATCGGTAGACCAACATATGTCCAACTGCCCTACCATACTGGCATGCAGTGTCAACCCCCAAGAAAAGTGCTCCCCAACCAATGCCCTCCCCATAACACTCAGCTGACCACCACTGATCCGTTGAGTCGCGAGGGACCCTTAAACCCTCACAATCATTGCTGCTACATAGCGATGTGCTAGAGCATCCATCGCCCAGATGCTCACGACGGAGCCCGACATGTAGTTCTCCCTTGAATAGTACCTCCAACCCAAATTTTCTAACAACACGTCCGCAGGTAACACCAACTCTGTCGGTAGGGGCATTCCTTGAAAATGGAGCCCCATCAAAAATTATATGTCCTCCACCACAGTGAAGGCGATCTTCTCTCCCCTCACCATAAAGAAATGTAGGTCCAGACTCCACATCCAGATTAGAAACTACAGGAGATACTCCTGCACCTATATCAACAGGCACTCGAAGAACTTCAGCATCCCACAGGCTACCAAAGTGGCATGAACCCCCAGCTCCTCAATAGCCATGACATCACTCAGCTAGGACCAATCCCGCTCTTTCCAACCAACTGGCATTGTGCCAAATGATCACCTACAACCACATAATCCAGTCCTAGGTCAACCATATTGACCATACAAAACATTAAAAAGATAATTTTTATACCCGTTAGCCTTGCCCCCAAGGCACGACTGTTTAATCCACAGGCGCTCACATATGCGCACCTGTTCACCCCATAGGCACACACGTATGCACACCTATTCACCCACATGCACACACTCAGGCGCACCTATCCATCCCATAGGCATGCATGTGTTCGAACCTACTCACCCTACAAAGGTGCCTCCATGCGCCCCTGTCATGAACACAGGCATGCATCAAAGTGCATCTACCCACTACACAGTCGCGCACCCATACGCAGTTGTATAGAAAACAGGCATGCATATTATGTGCGCCTTTGTCCCCCCTATGGGTGCCCCCATGCATGGCTATCCATATAACAAGTGCACACTCATGTGCACATATCTTCGGATCGTCGATGCACTTGGGGGCCCACACCCGTAAAACCCCCTGTACGACCCTCTGTATAGACCCTACCCAGAAATGGAAAACTTACTACTATGTAGGATGATAAGACTACTAACCTAAAGCTCACTAGTCCTGAATCAACTAACTCATTCTCCTGGAATCTCAAAATCTCCTCTAAATACCTCTCGTCTAGTCACTATGGCAGCACGTATAAATGAGGTGGCAATGTGGGCCCTATAGCTATATATAAGCCTTTCTGCCAAACTTCCAATCAGCATTCTAGGAGCTCCGGGTGTCTGTTCTTCGATCTATCTTCAGCCACAGGATCATCATCTTGTCATCTACATCAAGACAGTCCCCAGGCCACTTTTTATCCTTAGCCCTCGGGGTGCCATTTTTTCATAACCTGTCCAGGTACGCATGCTCATGTTCAAAATTATCAAATAAATGCTTGTATGTTTGATTCTCTTCAGATATTGTTCACGTCAGGTATTTAGTTTTCATGTGTGCAGGTACTTGGTCTTCATACATCAACACAACCCCTTTAGGTATATAATAAGCACTGGCATGTAATCATTCCCTCTGAATCTCAATTGCATCTCCAGTCACACCCTCTGACATTTGCCTCTAGGATCCCCATCTCCGGCTCTGTTGTACCAACACCTACATTGCATCTTAGGTACTGTCACCCATTAACACTCTCCCCCACATGAGTTGTCCCATTCATATCACCCTTTTTCACTTTGACACTCATGCTATTTTTCAACCCTTTAGGGATGGGAGTCCCGATAGTCTTACATCATGCCTCGAATCAGCCACATACTCCTTCTCCTCATTTTGCTAGCTTTCCCACTGGACTCCCAGATTATCTCTTCAAGGTTCTATTTTGACTACACCTCTGCAGTATCATGAACCCTTCATTTCATCCACAATCAGTTTGCCCCTCTGCAAATTTCCCTTCATTTCACCTAACTCATACAAAAACCCACCCATGGGGCCCCCTCCCTCCACCCGTTCTCCAAACAAATTGTGCCCTAACCGGCCCAACCATATTACATTGGGGCACCCATTTCTGTATTTTTACACTCATCCCAAATTATTCTTTATTTATTTGGTACATTGTAAAAAACGTTTGTTTCCAACATTGACATATCCTTTTGTGTAACCTTTGACGACCTTTTTTTCTATTTTGGCTAACGCAACCCATGTCTCCCTTGGTTGGGACACTACTTATCATCTACCCATATTGACATCGTCCATATACTCTGAGTATCCCATAGGTCACTTACCTCTGCCCGCTGAGTTTTTTCACTTTGTCCTACCTCTGGCACAACTTATCCCCTGTCTTGTTGTCCCCCTGACACTCGACCTAGTTGAACGGTTACGACCACTTATACCTCACACATACCCCCAACCAAGGGTAGTCTTGAGTCTCCATACATCTTGATTTTGTCCATGTACCTCCTCAGTTCCTAACCTCACCTATTATATTTCACAAAGCTCTTTTCTTCTTGGAGTCGCATCCCCCTTTTTGTTGACATCAAAACAGTTTCCAGAAGGGCGACAATATCTTGACTCTCATTACCTTTCCAATGAGAGGTCTCGGACGACACAGGGAGAACCAAAATTTCTCCTTGTTGTTGTTGACCCCTGTAACATTCGACTTCAACACTTTCTCATGTTACTGTGGGTCTTACTTTGCGACTATTGCAGTTATCTCTTATATTTTCCGAAGACCTTTGACCTTGGATGGGCTATCAATGCCTACAGAATCCGTGATATTTCTTACAGATGTCACTGCCTATTGTTCAAAGTATGTTCCTCCATAGAATTGTCTTCTTACTTTATCACAACCACCCCCGAGGGTGCTACAACTGTCTACATCAACACACCATTCCTTTTTTAGTTACATGACATGAGCATGGGGCATGCCTGCCTCGTTTGTACACAGTTTATTTTTACACACCTTAGAAGGTTGGGTTCTACAAGTTCCCTTCTCCCTCCAATGGGTAACTCTTGAAAATCCCACTATCGCTCTCTCTTACAACGACACTCTCAGTACAAGAAACATTGATGAATTTTGGCTATACGTATGCTCCGAACCTCATCCATCAGGGGGCATCTGTTATCACTGAAATTTCGTCCGCAAATGGTTACAAGAATTCATCATCGCCAAACAATTATGAGGTCACCCATGGACCAAAATTACCACAAAATCATTTCCAAAGGGTTAAAAACTATACAACCAGTGAAAAAATTAAAGTGCACTATGACTACACAGAGCACGCGTGCACATGCGCAAAACAAAAATGTAGGAAAAGCGCACATGTGCCCAATGCGCAACTGTGGTCACTAAAAGCCATGCACATATGAGAAAGACACATTTATGATAGTGGTCAGCCTCCCACCCACTTTTGGTTCAGCTTCCAAGTTGATTTGACACTCAAATCTAGACTGGATCCGACTGGGTGGCTAGTCAAAGACCTAAAAATGCCCTAATTAGCCTCTTTTCACACTACAAGCTGGTTGCACAATACCTCAAAGAGGTGCTATAAAACAAGGCCATGGGAGCACTTCATTCTTAAGGAATTCAATAGCAAAGTTATGCTGCTACTATTCTCTTGAGGAATCCTCTATTCTCATCAAGAGTATACTAGCACCATTACATTGGGCAATCCATCTCACCCATTGAGTGGATTAGCAAAGAATTCTTTCACCATTTTCATTCAAAGTTGTAAGAAGAGATTATTTGTGGGGGTCCAAGAGCCCTCCCTTGGAGGAAGAAGGGACTCATAGTCCTCTTTCTTCTTGGTGTTTTCTTTCACTAATATAAACCTTACCATTTGTGGCATGGGTCTTATTGTTTCTTTTGTTCTTATGTCCCTATGCTCACTAGTTTAGTTGTTATTTTATTTCTTAGTTTAATTCTTAGTTGTTATTTTATATTTCTTTCTCTAACCCTTTTCCTTACAGTTGTCCTACTTAGCAAACCCAACTAAGCTTGCAAGCACCTTCGTTTTGCTCATCTAGGTGGCAAAAGAGGCGCGACAACTAGGACAGGGTTGGATATGGAAAGGTTATGACACACACAGGTACTAAAATATTCCTACATCTAAATAAAACTTCGAATACAACCTTTTTACTAACACTAATGTACACCACAGACTTATATTCTTGGTGTAGTGTTCGGGTCGAAAAGGAAGGCATCCAATTAATTGGGAAGACAATAGGAAGTGTGTGGAGAATGTGTCAACACATTGGCCAGAATTACAACTCACTGGTGGTGAGATACATGACTAAGTTAAAATGAATTATGTAATTCAATACAAGGGTGCACTGAATAAATAGGCATTGAGGGTTGTACTCATGTCTAGTAAGGGGAAGAGTTGCATTGATACATGATGGAATTGTATACTTAAATGCACTTTGCTGAATGCATTTTGTGAGTGCATGTATACATGTTTTTGGCATGGTAATATTTATACTAATGGCTGAAATGTTGCTAACTCGTGAAGTTGAGAACATTTCAGGAATTGTTAAACATTGTAATAGGAAATTTGCAAGCCAAGTAGTCACAAGAATAGAGACTACATAAAATTTTATGTTCAGAAAATTGAAATAATAAACTTAATGTTATTAATTATGAACATGCATATACATAGAATGTTGAGCCATTCTATTTGGTTAAATTGTTTGGTAATTGTGATATAATTTCTAGGTGTAGGCAATTCTAAGATCATTGCATAAGGTGTTGTACATGTTGAATTTTGATGTACAAAAAATACTGACAATTTGTTGGCGGTATGCAAGATGAAGTCTTGCAGGAAATTGGTATGCAGTTTGGTGCCTGTGGAAAATCACAAGGATGGATGCATTCATAATATGGCAATAGCCAAGGTGAATCATGAAATATAATTTCATGTTTTGGGGATAAAATTTTAATTCCCTTTTGAACTAATTGGAGTTCCTAAATGAATTCTTTTATGTTTTCTCATGATAACTGCATTTGGGTGATGCAGATGAGATGATGTTGATTAAATTTAGAATGTTGACTACAAAGAGTAGCTCAAGGAAGATGCTAATTGGAAATCTCTGAGGGAAGTTGGAACTTTGGGACCCATGGTGCTCTAAGACTTCTAGTCCGGCCTTTTTTTGAACCCCAAGGAAAGGGAGGTGTAATAGTCGATGGACTGTGTGACAGTGAAGGTGTACACTCCTAGGGTGGGATAGACATGTGGGGAAGGAGAGACCATTGGTTGGAGTGCTTTTGAGGTTTGGTACCTTGGTCTGGCCTATGTGATATGGAAGTCTTCTCAATCAAAAGATAAGTACAATTATCTATTTATTGTATGTTGTGTATATTCTATACAGGTTATACTGTTATTAAAATTGTTTGTATATATATGTGTGTGTGTGTGTGTGTGTGTGTGTGTGTGTGTGTGTGTGTGTGTGTGTGCGTGTTTTTCATATAAGCTTGCATTGCCTGCATCCATGATCGTACATAATGTATTTCATATTTCATTTCTTAACAAATATATATACCTTATGCTAATCATGTAATCGATTGGAATGCGATTCAGGTGGAGCAGGAAGGTGTCTTGCAAGTGCATTCATTGTGCATATTGGACCGGAAGAGAAAAAAACTTCGGAATCGATCCATAGGGCTTATAAAGGTTCAGTGGACCTGGTACGGTCCTGAGGATGCGACATGGGAGCATGAGGATGTTATGTGGGAAGAATACCCACATCTTTTTCAAGATTTAGAAAATCTTGTTGATGTTGTGTAAAGAGTTTCACTGAGGACAGTGCAAAAATAAGGGGAGGGGATTGTAATATCCCCCGGTAGTGCCCTAGTTTTATTATGAATTGTAATCATGTTTATAGGATGGTGAGACAAGTGTATATAATATGGTGGGATTATGTGTTTATTAGGCTGGAGAGCCTAAGTGTTAAAGGCCATGAGCCTGTTTTTGTATATGTAATTATGCAAAACATTAATAAAGATTAAACATCGTTGCATGCAGACCGACCATGAAGAAAGAGTGATGGGGGACTAAGATTCCATAAGGTGGGTAACGGAAAGGGAGATGAAAGGTTCGAAACAGGGGATAAGCTTATTGTCTTAAGTCCTTGAGAATAATAATTTATTATTATTCCAAAGTTGTGTGACAACATATTTTTATCCTAAGTTCCTGGAAAAGGGAACACATACTTGATGGAGTGCATGTAGCTTCATGGGAGACATGTGTTGGCCCAGGAACATGAAATTTAACCCAATAATTGAGCTATGATGGGGGTTCCTCCTCCATTCTTCCATCCGTTGTCTAAACCGTTTGAGTCTGTGTTCAACCTCTGCATTGATTCCTTGTCACGCACCCTGAAAACCAGAACCGTGAAGATGACTAATGTATTCCCATGAATCTATTCCTTTGCAATATTCACACAGGCACCTGAGAACCTAAATCCATTATCCATTCTGTGTCTACTACGGAAACTGACACTTAAGTAATTGCCTTAGTTGTGTCGTGTTTCAGCGTGGGTTTTTGTTGCCTGTGGAGCCACACCCATCTGTTGTTGCTACTGTCATCCATGTGTGAATGAGTGTTGAACCATTTTTGTTGTCCTCACCTAGCTAGAGATGAGTCGAGGAGTGTGATGAAGAAGTAGGTTGTCAGGCTCGTGGTTGAAGAGGTAGGTTCTCGGGCCTCTGAGCATCTCTCTCCAGGTGAGAGAGTCTGCTGGGATGTGGTTTTCTACCAAAGAGAGTCCAGCACCAGCTACAGAGCTCTGAGAATTCCTGATCCAGCTTGTTGTCGAGACCCAGAGAGGGAGGTGAAGCACCGATGGACTGTTCTTTTGAAGGTGCATACTCCCAGGTGGAACATGCATGTGTGGAACGGGAGTCTGTGAGTAGTGGGCGTAAGAAGGCTTCTAGAGAGAATCCTTTCGTTTGCTCTGTGCAAGTTTCTTATAACCTCAGCCTAGTCTAGGATTCCCTTGCCTAGGGTGGAGCTTGGTTCCAGTTCAGGGGTTACCCACTATTGAGCATGATGAGAAGCATGGTCTAAGGCTAGGAGGTTTGTGGAAGGTTTGCACATAGTTAGTGGAGTTAATACAATTTCAAAGATAAGTATCATTATGTGTTTAATTTCAATTAAAATGCATGTCTGTGATGCTTGTAATATTATCATATATTCTGTTGCAATGATGAATTATTGTTAATTACCTTAAGTCTATATGATGGTAGTAACTCTATCTTAAATGTGTTAATTTGATTTAATGCATGTAATATATATGCATAAGAATGTTATTCTTAGTAGTGTTTCTCGACCTATTAGTGGCTGGGGATGTTACAAAATGGTATCAGATCTTTAAAGGATAAGTTAAGGTTGTGTTAGTAGAATTTTCCATCCTTTTGGTGGCTAGGGATGTTATAATAACAAAGGTGTAATGACAATGGAATCAGGTAGCTTGTTGGGGGGTGGAGCCCCCCGCACGGGGGTTCGGGGGCAGCGCCCCCGAGAAATTTTTTTGGGGCCGACATATTTTCGCCGGTTTCGGGCCGACATATTATCGTCGGGCCGACATATTTCCGGGATGACATATTTTCGGGACGACATGATATTAGGTGGTTTTCGGCACATGGTTTTTGCCTATGGTTTTCTATTTCCGGTTAAGGAATTAGGGTTTTGGACTAATCCAGGTCATTGGGTTAGGGTTTTGGATGCCGC
>JZKD02S1804557.1:361698-376863 GCA_000966675.3 Picea glauca | reverse complement strand
GTTTGGGTTTCCAGGTGAAAAATCTCTGTGTAATGTTTGTATTTGCCATTGTATCTTTTCTGTTCTTTTCTGAATATCAGTTTGAAGTAGATATTGTACAAGGTTAGAATTTACACAGCTAAACTTCCCTACGTGCATGGGGGAAGGGGGGAAGCACTAACAAAAAAAGAAAAAATGGAAGGAAAGAAGGAGGAAGCCTTGGACCAATCATGATGGACGGCGACCATATCAAGCAGATCATGGCGACAACTGGAAATATGCGTAGTGGAGTACCCTACCAATACAAGGTGAACACCAAGAAGAGTGTCGTAGTCGTGAGGGAAGGCTTGGTAAGTGACAAAGAGGAGGTACAGGGTCTCTAGGCTGTGGAGTAAATTGAGGAAATCCTGCATGAAACATATGAGAGGAAGATGAGAAGTATAAGGGTGGGAATAGAGGGCAACAATCCTATCCATATTAATATCAGTGTGGAACCCATAAACCCATGTGCGACCAACACACAAAAATCACACCACTGTTTAGACAACCAAATTTCAGGAGAAGGAAGACAATAGGAAGTACATATGCACAAGGAAAAACAATTGGGGGAGCCATTTTAGGAAGCATTAGTCAAGTATATACACCACACAAAGGTAACATTTCAACATTCAGAATGGAAGGACATGATCCTACCATTTGGTTACCAGAATTTTGAGGAGAGGCAACATAAGACCCTGAGAAACACTTGTTCATTTATGAAAAGATCTGGGAAGAAAACGAGATCATAGATGAAGATACTAAACTTACGCATCTATCCATCATGTTAAGAGACTGCACACTAGACTGGTACATGAGTCTAGATGTAAACAGTGCACCTGGGATGACAAGGACACTGACATACATTAAGAAATAACTGATTAATGAGTTCCAAAAGCCGAGCTCAGAGGATCAATACATGAATGAGATGATATAAATCCAAAAGAAACTAGGAGAATTTGTCTGGGAAATTGACTAACAATTTAAATGTCTGGAAGGGAAATTGAGGTATGCCATGACTGACGTGCAACATAGGCATATATTTTTGAATTCTTTGTCACCACACCTGAAATACCCAATTATACAACATAAATTCCAATCTCAAACAGAGGCTCTACAGGAAGCCTTGCAAATGGAGGAGAATCAATACCACAAGACAGATCCAGCTATAGAGGAGTTGAAGGAGGATTTGAATAATCTTACCTTCCAAATCAATCAGAGTAAGGGAAAGGACAAGCATGAAGTTGTTTGGTGTACCACATGTAGAACAGAAGGGCACCATAAGAATGGATGTCCAACATTAGTGCAGTATATGGAAATAGGGATGCCAAATCCATTGCTAACATGAGGACCCTGGTGTGAAATTTGCAAGACACACGGGCATGATCCATATCATTATTCTATGATGCAGAAATACCAGATAGTAACAAAGAATGCATACTGCATTTTTTTCAAATCAGTAGGCCACGATGACAAAGACTAAAGAACCATATATCTGATGAGGGAAAGGACGTCAGACACATACAGGGTGCAAGGAGAAATGATGACAGGTCAAGATGCACCTCAATTTAATCCATCACCATCACAGTATAATACTATGTCATAGTAGTATAACAATGTGCAGTCATAGTATAACACTGCACATCCCCAGTATAACCCTGTGCAGTATAATCAGCTACTGCAATACAATACACTGCGTGGAGATCACGCCAAGTATAGAGGGGGCCGATGAGGCAAAGGAGGCTTTGGACATGGAAGAGGTCCAGTAGTGTTCCATAACTACCAATAGATAGGGAACTATACAAGAGAATACCCTCTACCACCTGCCACATGCATGTATTGTCGCCCAACAAATCACAATACAGAGGATTGCACCACATTGTTGGGGAAGATACAAGAGAAACGGAATCAGAACAATCAAAACATACAATGGATATCTATAGAAGCTAGAGAATATGGCTAGAACATCAACAGAGTGATGCGTGGAGGTGCTAAAATAGGAGATGATGCGGCTAAACAGGACCCAGTACAACACCAGTGGATTAAGAAAAATACTGAGCAACCCAAGCAGTTTGATGCAGAAAAGGAGAAGGGGACCTTTAAGGAGGTCAAACAAGAATTTATCAAGAAGAATGTTGCATCTACATCTACCACACAGCATACTGAGGACATCCCAACCTATTAAATACCATCATCATTGGACCATACCAGTGAAGTCCACCTGAGAAACCAAGTAAGTAGTATTAACACTTTACTGCAATCATGTATTCGAGTATTTAAGGATCCATCATCTAATATAGTATTAAAGAATCTGTTAGATATATGTAGCAAACAATTTGAGGGAAATTTAGAACAGAGGATAGTTAATCACCTCCATGCTAGAAGGAGAACCAGTAGAGAGTTTAGATTGCATGCCAACATTAGATATTTTAACATGGGTTATGTGATATTAGATCTGGGATCTGAAGTGAATGTGTTGCCCCAAAATACATGGAAATACATGGGATAACCTACCTTAGGCTACTCACCATTCCAATTGAAGTTAGAAAACCAACACAAATTTCTACCAATAGGGAGGCTAAAAGGAGTGACAATAGATCTGGATGGAGTGCGCACTAAGGAAGACTTTGAAGTGATCAAAATCGTGGATGGCACAACACCATATCCAAAATTACTGGGATTGGATTGGGCATTTTAAAATCAGGAGGTAATCAACCTGAAGACTAGGAAGATGAAATCTGATTCAGGTGAATATAGGGTCATCACACCTCTAGATCCATCAGAAGTCGAAAGATTTGTGGAACCAACATGTTTAGACATGGAATAAATTTACCAATTGTATCGAACCACAACGTGCACTGAAGATTACACCAATCCAATTGTCGATGGTGTACTTAGCTAGAGAAGTATCACATCATGTGCTTCCGACTCAGAAACAAGTTTGGAGAATTTGTAGTAGCGCCTACATGAGGTCTCAACCAGAAGATGCACTTGAATAGACCGCACAGTAATATGGGTTGGGACAGAAGTCATAGAACCTCCAAGTTTCCATGGAATCAACTACTTGGAAGAATTCCTAACGAGATATGAAGATGAAGTATCAAACATTCAGAGACTGTTAGATCTCAACATTGTACTTAAGGCTACACCTCAAAGATGGTGGGGTGCACACAAAGAAACAATCAAGGACTGGTACCAATGTAAGTGATTACTGCGCATCAGGTTTGGCGCAGAACAATGAAGCAAACAACAACAAAAATATGATGGATAGGGGGCACCAACATAACATTTGGATAAGTACAGAGCGTTGTGGACTCATCATTTTTTACACACAATATAGGGCATCCCAACAAACTGGTATACAGACCAGGAACTGCACAGAGGAAATACGAGTTGGACAGTACTACAACAAAACTTTATAGTCACTTTATTATTTGAACATGAGAACCCAAAAATAGATGCAACACTTAAGAAAATAAGAGGGGTGACATTCATTAAGGAACCAAAAGTTGAACTCATGACAGAATAACAACAATAGAACAGATAGACAGTGAAAGAATTTTTTTCATGCTACCATGTGCAGGAAGAAGCACCAGATGAAGACGATCTATGTGATATTCAAATCGAAGAAGTTGAATGTGAAAGAGAAGTTGAAGGTCCACCTCTAGAATCAGAAGTAATTGATGCACCAATCAAGGTAAATAAAGTCAACATTGGGACAATTGAGAATCCCAAAATGGCCAGCATTAGAGAACACTGGGACGATCAAACAGTGGATAGGATAACAAAATTATTTCGCGAATACAACGACCTGTTTCGAACGACCTTTACAGAAATGAAGGGTATCGCAGGATAAATTGGAGAGATTAATATCCCTCTCAAACTGGAGGCAAGACCTATTAGACAGAGGCCTTATATATTGAACCTCATGTACAAGAAAAAGGTTAGAGAAAAAAATGACAGAATGTTGGAAGTAGGAATCATAGAACTAGCAGAAGAATCAGAATGGATAATCCCCATGGTAGTTCAGGAGAAAAAGAAAGGAGGCATAAGAATATGTGTATATCTAAGAAAGCTCAATGATTCTTTCCTACATGACCCCTTCCTTACACCCTTTACATCTGAAGTCCTAGAAAATGTGGGAGGCCAGGAAGCATACTCATTCATTGACGAATTCTCAGGCTACTACCAAATCAAGATAGCACCAGAAGATCGACACAAGACTACCTTTGCAACAAAATGGAGATCCTGCCAGTACACAGTCATGCCTTTTGGACTGAAAAATGCAGCAACAATTTCCTCCAGAGTAGTCATTGTTGCTTCAAAGAATTCATCCATTAGTTTCTAGAAGTATATTTGGATCATTGGGCAGTGTACATCCTGTTGAAGGGTCATGTAGAGGTGTTGAGGCTGATGTTATAAAGATGTAGGCAATGCCAAATATCCTTAAACATTAAGAAATGTATATTTGGAACACCCTTTGGAATTCTATTGGGTCACATAGTATGCAGACAAGGTTTGATCATGGATCCTTCAAAGATTGCAGTAATTGTGAACTTATCACCACCAAAATCAGTGCACCAACTGAGGGCCACCTTAGGACATACATGATATTACATAAAAATTATCAAAGGGTATTCGTAGATCACTATGCCAATGGAGAGATTACTTAAGAAGGATATTAAATTCCAGTGGAATGAGAGTTGTCAACAAGGATTGGACATCCTGAAGGAGAAGATAGTCACAACACCCATATTAGTATTTCTATATTGTGAGAAGACATTATATGTGCATGTAGATGCATTAGCCATAGCCTTAGGAGCTATTCTAGCTCAACCAAAAGTAGGGGATTTGGATCACCCCATAGCATTTGCAAGAAGAAAAATATCAAACTCCGAGCAGAACTACAACACTACAAAGAGAGAAGGTTTGGAAATGATGTATGCACTTCAAACGTTAAGGAATTACCTACTTGGAAAACATTTTAAGATGTTAACATATCATTCATCCCTTAAGTACCTAGTCAACAAGTCAGTGTTGGGGGGGATAATTTGTCGATGGTTACTACTATTTCAATAATTTGACATTGAAGTCATAGTGAAGCCAGGGAAGATGAATGCAGGACCTGATCACTTGTCAAGGGTCACCAATGGTGAAGATCCTACAAACTTAGAGGATACCTTCCCTGATGTGCAATTATTTTCATTCCATATCACAGATGATTATTTTTCTGACATTATTGAGTATTTAAGTACAGGGACTGGGCCACAAGAATTTAACACCGTGCATAGGAAGAATCTGGTTGTCCAAGAAACTGACCACCAGTTGATCATCAGGCACTTATACAAAATGGGGGCTAACAACATCTTGAGAAGATGCACGCTAGAACATGAATGGCCTAGGATAATAGCAGAAGCCCACAAAGGAATAGCAGGAGGACACTACGCAAGCAAAGCTATCACGCTGAAGGTACTGAACACAAGATTATAGTGTCCAATTGCTCATCAAGATGCAAAGGAATACTGTCAAAAATGTGATGTTTGTTAGAGGGTTGGAAATCGAAACAGACAGGATGAGATGCCCTTATACCCACAAGTAATGCTACATCACCCACTTGCATATATAACTACCTATAAGAATCTAATAGGACAGACACCATTTATATTGGTGTATGGTCAAGAAGCATTGGTGTCATTAGAATTCTTGGTACCAAGTCTATGTGTTGTAGCAATTACAAACATGATAGAACGAGGTCCAGTACAATAAAGGCTACATCAGCTAATGAGCATGGAAGAAGATAGGATTCTAGTAAGCTTTCACCAAGCAGTACAAAAATCAAGGGACAAATCTTGGCATGATTGACATATCAAGAGAAAAAATTTCTAGGAAGGATACCTAGTCCTACTGTATGACAACAAGTTTTTCAACATCCAGGAAAGTTTAGAATGCATTGGCTAGGACCATATGAGGTCAATAGTCACAAACAGAGGAGATGTATAGTTAAATGATTTGGAAGGGACAGACTTGAAGGGCATGATCAATGGGATTCGACTAAATTTGTACAAGGATAGTCGACCACTAGCAACTTGGCAGTTACCACGCAGCTAAAAAAAAAACATTGCACGAAAAATCCACACTCGGAGGAGATCAAATTAGTGCAACAAAAAGGAAAAAGAGTCTTTGTTCCTAATTCAGGGAGTCAGCGCAACGAAATGAGAATACTGCGCCAGAAGAAAAGGGTATAGAAACCAAGGACTTTGCGTGCCCAAAAATCTTGATGCGCTAGAAAAAGGACCAATGGTCGGACAACGCGACAATTCAAAAAATGACGGTTGTGGAAATCAGGCAACAACTGCCCGCAGTGGTTGAAATTGTGGTAGTTTGTACACAGAGGTAAATACCATAGTGCGACGAAAAGGGAAAACTTTCGAAAATAAGACACGGGAAGAAATCCAAAGAGAGGTCTAAGAGTGGCCCGACCTCAGACGCAAGACAAACCGTCCCCAACACACCAAAAAAGCACCAATAGGGCAGGAACCAACAAGAGGAATTCCCAAGGCCAAGAGGGGGGAAGCACCCCATCCAAAAAATAAACCATACACATAGAATAGACCACCAAGGGGGTCTACATAGGCTCCACTACGCACATAACAACCACCAATACACTCAACAGGAAAAGTGAGTGTGGAAGAGGTAGACATAGGGACCCAGGAAATCCTTGAGGTGGAAGAAATAGGCACAGGGACACATGAAATATTGGAGGAAGAAGAGTAAGCAACAGGAACCCAGGATATTCCTGAGGCCAGAGAAATAGGGACAACCACTCCATGGAATACCGAGAGGCCCGCTAGTTCTTGTCCATTAGCTACCGAGGAGAAGCAACCAGGGGCACACACCAGTGGTGTCCGAAAGAGGGAAAATGTACACAAGCCACAGAGCCATATCTCACTAACCTCAGACAGTGTGGATTTAGTGGCGACAACAGTCGAGGAGAGACTGGCTGAATTCTAGGAGAATGTTGAGAAGCACAGGGTTTCAATCATCGATCAGGTGCAAGAGGTGAAGACTGCGCTAGAGCAGTTAAGGATCAGGGCATCAAAGGCACCAAAAGAAACATCCACACACATTAAGGAAGGAGTACCAGTGCTTGAGACAGTGAAGTTTGCATCAAAGTCGAGTGCCAATTTTATCATCATGCCAGAAATGATGCTTATCGATGAAGACATAGTGCAGAAACCTCTTAAAGACATCGATACCTTGGATATGGCATTAGCCAATATTCCAAAAAAATCATTGTACAACCTCTAGGTGAGTGTCACGTGGGAGATTCAACCCAGAGCAAGAATGGATGCCACAAACTTACTGATAGCCCAGACAAATACTATATCACTGAAGGAAGCCCTCAACCTTGAGGCCTAGAAGAAAGATAAATTGAAGCATAAAGTGGAGGAGATGGAGCAACAAATCCATATGATGTTTCAAGAAATTCCCGAAAGCACAAGCGAGGAGGCAAGGTCATCAGGAGAGAAGTTGTGCAAGATAGAGAAGACTATCCAATAATACAATGAGAAGATCAAATAATTGGAGGAGCGTTTCACACCCACTACTCCTCCAGAAGTCAAAGCACAGAGGGAACAAGATGCAAACAAAGATGCGGAGGCCATCGACCAAAGCATACTAACAGTTACTGATTTGTTCGAGAAGAGCACATAGCTCTAGACTCACCTCCTAGAGGATGGGAGCCTCCAAGAACTATAAGAGAAGGAAACCAACATCCACGCAGCAATGGAAGAGGTGAAGCAATGATAGAAAATAGTGTCACTACCGGAAAAGATCAAAACGACCACCGAGCTGAAGGCCTCGCAGTTGGAAGAGAAAGCATTGCAAGCATAGAAGACAACAAGACAAGCACTGTTGGAGCCCCTCAAGAAAAGTGTTATGGGTGGGAATCCCTCCTACAGACTTAGCATTTAAGGGCTCTAATCATGCATGTAGAAAATGACCATTTCAAAAGCCTCTACTCTTTCCTATTCTCCCAACACAAAACCCCACATTCATGTAATACAAAGGTGTAAATGAGGTTCGGTAACTTTGCCTTAAGTCTTTCGTTTGATGTCGATCCATTTTCTTTCACTCGCTCTTCGATTGCAAGCCTCCTACCAAAGCTGACCTGCATTCACATATGAACAAACAAAAAGATACGAACATGCATTTCATATAATAATTGTTGGGTTAGTTGTGACAATATCATAAAATAAACATTCAACTTGAACATGTGATATGGCAGGATGGGAAAAATATTCCTTTTTGTATTAATCTTCACAAGCATAAACTTACAATATGTGGTCAGCACTGCTCCTTGAAACTGGTCCTAGGCTCCTCTTCAATTATCCTCTAACTGATTTTCTCTATACTTCTCTTTTCACAAGGATGGATAAAGGTTTGGACAAGGGGAATTCTCAATTGGGTATAGTCTCTTTACTATGATTTTCCTCCTTTCAAATGAGATCCCTACCCCTTCTTTTATAGGCTAGAAGGAGCTAGGTATTTGGTCGAATGACTGGCCATGCATGGCCGAAAGGTTTAGTTAACTTGCCCAAAGTCATGTGTTCCATCAACAAATTTCCTTTTTCCATGATTCTGTAGGTACACGCAGGCTGTATTGGAGCAGATAGCATGTACATGCGTGCAATAATAGAGCAGGGCGTGTGGGACGTTATAAAAGGGTTTTTAAGAAGAGTTGTTCAGTAGTGTTTTGGAAAAGAAAGAGTTTGATATTGCCTGATGCCAAGTAAGTATGTCTGGTGCAATTTAGGATTATAACATATGCCCCCTAATGTGTGAGGTCAGAAGAGCATCTGATGGCTGAAATACATTATGAATCTTCACCAACGTTCCAAACAAGAGATCCCAAGGACCAAAAATTGGGAGATGCCATCTGCAAAATAATAATTGTCTCACAGAGGCGGGCATACCTATTTTCAGGATGAAATAAAATCATGGATACCAATCAAATACACTGTAGATCCATGTCATATAACTATATAAAGTGTAGCCATGAGAAATACACAACAGATCCACATCTCAAAATAAAAAAGATATACATGTATAGTATCCATCTTCTAGAAGCTGATAAGGCCTGATGGCTGGAGATGAGGTCTTTAGAGCTTGAGAAACAACTTCAAAATCTTCAAAACGTGGGTAGGAGTGTAGTATGAGTGTACGACTTCACTACCCATAGGTCTTCGACGGCTCGTCGGTCATGGAATAGAGAATCTTGATGCTCAAACTGAAGGCATCATTGATTTCAAACAAAGACTTGATTGGACTTTCAGGATGGATGAGCATGAGGGAAAGAGACAAACTATAGAGGGGATGACTTATGCTTGGAAAAACTTTCCTTGGACAATAGGATGACAAAATATGAGACTCAGGAAAAATGGCATTAACATAAGTTCACGAGGCAGGAGGCAATGCAAACTCTCCATATGTATGGAAGAAAAACCAAATGGAGGAGGACACAACTCAACATAGTGGGAACAACTTCCTAAGTTCATATTATATCCTAGGGCTTGAAGAACAAATTTAAGTATGTGCTTTATCCAAGGGTGACTCATTGTGCTACCAATACAAAGAAAATACTTTTCCCTTCCACTTTTTGGGGTATATTTGATTTTTTTTGTTTTTGTCTTTTTCAATAATTTTGGAAAAAGAACAAAAGAATGTTACGTTACAAAGGAGGAAGGAGTGTCCAAACATACAAGATCGAGGTGCAAGGACAATATTGATGTTCAAAGTAAGGACACTTAGGAAAAACCCCTCCTGGGGCCAAAGGTGTCAAGACGCAGAGGCAAAGTGCTACAGGGATTGCGTTATAAGGCATGCTTCAGATGGTTCAATTGAGAGAAACATGGAGTCGGAATTAGGCCAAAGACACAGGTATTCAAATGTGATTAATAAGAAACACAATGGTAATATCCTTCGATGTAAGTTTTACTATCCTGGAGAAGGTAAACTCAACGGGTTTTCATACTTAGAGAGTTTGAAAAAACATAAATGGAGACTCCAATGGGGTACCTTTTTTGAAGGTAGTCTAGTTAGTTCGAAAAAGGGGTAAACTAGCACTGACAAGACATCTATTCAAAACCATTTTAATGAGTTTGATAAAGACAAGATCACTCGACCATTTTTTCATTTTTAAGGAGTCTAAAAAAATCTTAACTATGGAATCCATCATGAATGTTCTTTTGGACCATTTTAACGAGTGTGAAAGAATAAGGTCACTCGACGATATTTTCAATTTTAGGGAGTCTGAAAAGAGCTTAACTATGGACTCCGTGGGGGTTCCTTTTTCATAAATTTAGTCCCTTGGGCCAGAAAAAGGGTTAAAATTATACCTGAGGGTACTCTTCTAGAGATATGAGGCCTCTAGAGTATACCTTTGTTCGTACAGTTGACCGTTCGGACTGAAAAAGGGGTAAACTACTGCCAGATAGACGTGACTTCAAATTTTAGTTTAACGAGCGTGAAAAGCCACAAGATCACTCGACAATATTTTCATGTTTAGAGGGTCTGAAAAGGGCTTAAAATAAGACCCGTTATATTTTGGGAGTGTCGAGGGTGAGGTAAAGAGTGATAAGGAATCATGCAAATGAGGCTCAAACTTGTAATCAGGGAAAAGCTAAAGAGGACTCCCAAGCCTATAGTCATTAGTGATAGCATGGACATTGTCATGCAACCAGGATCTACCTAAGGCATCCATGTTATGGTAGGCTCTACCACCAAATTACAATACTTATAAAGAAGTGATGATGGTTCTATGTCGCAACTTGGTGGGATCGATCCTATGACAAAGCGAAAAAGACAACAAGATGCAGAAACTGGAGGTGGAATCCAAACTTAAATGCAACGAGTTGGGGGAAAAAAATGACTTTTTACCAAAGGACCGTCAAAACGCCCAAATCTCATTTTTTTTTCCAAATACCCAAAGTAATATTTCCCGTGCTCATCCAAAGAAAACTCCTGAATCATCTTAAATGATTTTCAGTTTAGAAAAAATGACAAAAGGGTCTGAAAATTGACAAAAAAGGGCCAAACACCTCTATAAATAGAAGTAGGCAACTCATTATCACCATTGTTAATTCATAAATTGACTATAAGCCAAAACTACCCCTTTGTGAAAAGAATTTATTCCAGGAGCTTTGGTGGATGAAACAACCATCTTCTTGGACCAAGTATAAAATCTCTCCTCTTGCAATTTAAATCTTTCTTTATGATTTTAGTTTCAAGTTTTTGTGGGGTGTAGACCCTCAAAAGGTTGGCCCTAGGTCCACGTGGGTTGTCCAATGACAACTCGCATGTACCCTCAGGCAGAGGAAAAACTGCACAAGTGTACACGTGATTGTCATCATTACAGCCCATGTGGACCCTTTATTTAATGGAAAAAACTTAATAAAGAAAGGGTTAATCCTCCTGAACTTGGTTTTTTGCAGGATGTATGTTCACTAGAGGGAATGAGAGAATGAGTATATTAGTTCATTGGTTGGGGAAGACCCCAATGTTGTTACTTCTTTAATACAATGTGGGTTGCTAAAATTCTTCCTATGTCCTTTCATGCGAGCACAACCTAGGCTACTAAATGACTTGGTTGATTATTGGCATCCCAACGCAGAGGCCTTTATGTTGGAGGGGCAGTCACTAGCGCCAACGATCGAGGACATATACTTTTTAATTGGCCTCTCTTGGTGAGGGGAACCAGTCAACTTCTGTATGTTTCCCTCGAGGCCTCACAACATATCGGATTTGATTGGACTCTATTGTGAGGGGGGTACAGACAGGACGAGCTCGCAAGTGCCGATAAGTAAGATCTCAGACTTAGCACCGCAGGCAATAGTGTTTCTTATCGAGCAGATTACAGGGTCTACCACTTTGCATCAGGCTTCTTGTGCACAGATGAACTATGCAGTTCAGTGCTTAAATGCATAGATTTTTTATTGGAGCACCACATTATTGGACTGTATGAAGAGACAACTGACAGAGTATCGGTCTCAGACTCAGAGGAACTTTGGGTTTGGAACCATTCTTTGATATTTATTCTTTGAAAGAGTACCCAGTTTCAGTCCTTAAGAGGTGGTACGGGGGCATTAGGCCTCTCATCCTGTGATATGCAGATGGGCAGTGTTTCTGCCACGAGAGGGGGGAGGAAGGACTAATGAGTCCTTTGATGACAACTTTTTTTCTTGGTTGTCACGATAGATCCCAGTCATAGATGATTACCCATATGCTGGGATTGACTTCTTGAGAGACCCTGAGATACCAGTACCTCCCAACGAGGAGCAAGGAGAGATGGGTAAGTTTGCGTCAATTTTTTTTTTTTTTTGTGAAACATATGTAGTTTTTATGTTGTTTTTTATACCAGAGAATTTGACAGATATGTGTCTATTATGTGCATATGTGGGACTAGTGCAACCTGTTTATTATGTGAGGAACAGGTGACGTCCTCGGCCAGGGGCCACACCCGCTGTTGCAGGGGGACCAACAGCAGCAGGAGAGATTCCAGCCGGTGAGGCTGAGAGGGTTCTGAGACGAGTTGAGAAAAATTTTACCTCGCTCACTCGCACAGTCGCCATGGAAGAGATTAAGGATCTGCCACCATCTATGCAACCTCATGTAGTGGGGGCACCACAGACGTGGGTCTAACTTTTTTGACATTTGTCAAACGCTATTGATCATTACAATAAGGCCCACAGGCCCTGACCTTAGTTAGTCTAGACTTTTCACATGCCAAGGGCACTACTTGTATATATTTTTTGAGGGCATAAGCCCCATGAATTGTTATTGGTCGTATTTTTGAGGTGCTTGCATCCACCTATGTATTCTGATGATTTTGATATTATATATGGATTTTTATGTCCTTTTATGTATTATGGATCATATTTGCCTTTAAAAATGTATTTACATGTTTATGTGTATATCTTTTTTATATGTGTGCAAGATGTCAGTCTAATATTTGATTAGCTAGAGTATCTGTAACTTGGTTTAATCTCCTAGGAACATGAAAATATGTAATATAATCAAAACTTCATTCTAAGAGATGTGCCCTAAGGAATCGTTGATGTAAAGTAGGATCATAAACATGGTAGACTCTATTTAACTAAGACACAACCAGTTGAGCGTCTAAATAGACCCAGAGATGAGAGATACCAAATGACAAGGCATCATGAAGCAACTCAATAATTGCATTCTATTCATCAACATTGTTTGTGGTGTTGCCTAAACATATGCCTCCTGAAGATAATAACTGGCCCTTAGGTGTAAAAATTACCCAAGATGTGGAGGCAAGCCTCCGAGTGTGCCATCTAGCGTCGTCTGTGTACCCAACAAACACCTCTGATTCACTTGACATCTGCCATAGTGCCAAAAGATAACATAAAAAATGACACATCCATAAAACCAAAAGAAACCAGAAAGTAATAGTACAAAGACTATACATATGTTACAAAAAGTTACCCAAGGTGACCTACCTATGAGTAATACTTCTTGAGGTAGATCCCATTTCTAGGCTACGCCAAAGCATTTCCCTCAAAGTCTACCAGATGATAAGCGCCCTTTTTTAGAATCTCTTTTATGATGAAAGGTCTGAACCACATGGGTTTGAATTTGCCTACCCCTAGGGAGTCCTTATCTTGGTCATAGACTAGGGAAAGGTCGCCTTTAGAGAAAATCTGAGGACGAATGGACTGATCATACTGACACTTGAATTTTTGTTTGTGAGCCTCGTTTTCCAGATTTGCATCACAAGGTTGCTCATTGAGCCGCTCAAGGTATAATAACCACTCTTCAAGTGGATAAGTGTCTGGCAGTAACTGTACTACCAACTTTAGGGACGGGATCTGACATTCTATAGGCAAAACTGCTTCCATCCAGTAAACGAGTTGAAAAGGTGAGAAACTAGTTGCAATATTAACAGATGTTCGGTAAGCCCATAATGTAGAGTATAACATCAAATGCCAATTTGACTTGGCAGAATTGATCGTTCGTTGTAGGATGGTCTTAAGAGATTTATTTATAGCTTCCACCTGACCATTTTATTGGGGGTAATAGGGTGATGAATGTTCTTTCCGCAACCCAAGATTTGATGTTAATTCGGTCATCATTTGGTTCTGAAAGTGACTTCCATGGTCAGTGAAAATCTCTCTCAGGACACCAAACCTTGCGATTATCTAGTTGAACAAAAAGAGAGCTGCAGTCTCTCCATCATCTTTAAACGTTGGCATAACTTTGACCCACTTTGTGAAGTAGTCTACAACTACAATGATATAGCGGTGCCCTCTTGCTGAAGGAGGATTGCATGTAGTGTAATCAATCCCCCGCTTGGTGAAGGGACCAACTGTGATGATAGGAAACATGGGAGCGGGATGTGCCCTCATATTCCAAGAGAAGATCTGACATGGGTGGCAGTTCTTGACCGATTTGATACAATCTTTGATTAGCGTCAGCCAGAAGTAACCAGCTCTTAAAATCTTTTTTGTTGTTGCCAACCCAAACAAATGACCACCACATGCTCTAGTATGGAAATTGTTAAGCACAATTTCCGCTTCTTCATGAGTGAGGCATCGAAAAAGAATGAAATCTACACCTCAATGATAGAGAGTGTCCTCGAGGATGAGAAAATTCTTGGCTTGATGACATATATCCATCATGATAGAGAGTGTTCATTAGGAGAAGAAGAGGTGGGTGTTGTTGGGTATTCTACCCTACGGACTAATAAGCTAGGGCTCTAAACTTATACGCAGAAAATGACCCTTAAGATTGAAATTTTAACCTTCTACCCAAAATCTCAACCCCTTTTNGAGCAAACAATGGAAGAATCAACTCACCTTTTTAACGATGCTTGAAGTAGATCCTCCGTTGAGCCTTCTATTTCCTTGCTGCTGCTGCCCCTTCTACAAAGCTTCCTGCAATCAAAATAAGACTACACATGCATGCTACTGATCTAATAGGGGGTTAGAAATAAAACATAAATCAAATGACAGAGATGAGATTTATGAATTTTGGGACGGGAAAAGTATCTTTTTCATTAGTCTCAAAATGAATCACTTACAATGAGTTCTGAGACTGGCCACCGTTCCTCGATCCTGATCCTGGGCT
>JZKD02S1804557.1:335787-354930 GCA_000966675.3 Picea glauca | reverse complement strand
ATCCTGATCCTGGGCTCTTCCTCTTCTTTTGTCCTCCAACTGCTGCAACATGAAGTGTGGACAATAATGGGCTTGGCTATTTTGGCAGAGTTTCTTTGCTATCCTTTTTCCCCCTCCGACTAGTACCCCTACCCCTCCTTTTATAGGCTAGGAAGAGCTAGGGTTTTAGTCGAACTCTCAACCATGCATGGCGGAGAGTTTCAGTTAACTGACAAAAAGCCCCGAGTCTCGGCGGAAAATTCCCTGATTTTTTGCATTGTTAGGTACTCGCGGGCTGTTTTAGGCTAGCCTGCGGATACCCGCGTGCAGTAAGAGGACAGCAAGCGGATGCCCGCGCCCAGTGAGAAGTTAGGGCATGGGTTTCTTGTTTTGAGTGGTTTTTTGAGGAGTTACTCAGCATGGCTTTGGCTAGGAAGAGGCATGAGTTGGCCTGATGCCAGGTAAACCTGTATGGTGCATTTTAGGGTTATAACAGTGGGGCACTTCAAATTCTGGATATAAACAAGAATATATCCATACCAGGGGTTTAAAGATGCTATCAGAAACATATCTCCTAGAATAGGTGATTCTTGGGGCACAACATCACTTGACTCAACCGAAAGTTCCAAAATAAGTTTTGCGAAGACCAGGACTTTTTGAATTTTTCCAAAATGAAATCTAAGTCAAATTCCTGGAGGACGACTATCCATCTACTGATCTTTCCATCGATTACTCATCATGTCAACACATATTGAAACAGATTCACAATGGAAATGATGATGGTCTTGCCAAACAGAACATAATGACGGAATAGTTGGACAGCATGGACTGCTGCCAACACAAGTTTTTCGATATGAGAATAATTAAGTTCTGGTCCGACGAGGTCTCAGCTTAGGTAATAGATCACATATTCTGAGAGAAAATCATCTTTATGAACTAAGACCATGATGATGGTTGACTCTGCTGCAGCCAATTATAATAAGAAATATTTGTTATAATTGGGTGGCCGAAGTAGAGGGGCAGTTGTGAGGGCATGTTTCAACGCTTCGAAGGATCATTGAGTGGCATTGTCCCAATGAAAAGGAATGTCTTTCTTCAGTAAGAGCATAAATCCCTTTGTGATCTCGGCATAGTTGGCGATGAAACACCTCAAAAAGTTCTCCTTCGCTTGTAGACTCTGAAGTTGAAGGATTGTGCGTGGGGGAGGCAACTAAACTATTGCCTCCACCTTGAGAGGATCGACCATGATCTTTGTTGTTGATACTATGAAACCTAACAAACGTCTTGATGTTACACAAAAACTGCATTTGTTTGGATTCAAGCGAATCTGAAAGTAGCGACATTGCTCAAAGATAAGTCGGAGGTGTGTTGGATGATCCGTTCTCTTGTGAGATCATGATGCTAAATCATCTAAATAGGTTTTGACTATATGCTTGAGATCATGATGCTAAATCATCTAAATAGGTTTTGACTATATGCTTGAGATCATGGAAAGAAAAATACATGGCCCATTGGAAGGTAGCTCCATAATTTTTGAGACCAAAAGGCATCTTACGATAGGCAAATGTACCCCAAGGACAAATGAATGCAGTTTTATGTTGGTCTTTGAGTTTGATTTGTATTTGATTATATCCCAAAAAACCATCCATGAAAGAAAAGGCCTTGCAACCTACACATTCATAAATTATCTGGTCAATGAATGGTGTGGAAAAATTATCTTTTGGACAGGCCTTGTTCAAGTCACGGAAGTCCGTACATACGCGAATCATGCCCTATTTATTGTTGACTAGCATAGGATTTGCCACCCATTGGGTCAAATGGATAGGATAGATAAAACTGACTTTGAGTAGTTTCTCGACTTCAACCTTAATGGTTGTTTCCTTCCTAGGATTAACTGGATGAAGCTTTTACCGAACTGGCTTGTCATCTGGATAAGTTGTGATTTCATGTTCGACTATTTTTGGATCAATGCCTGACATTTCCTCATAAGACCAAGCAAAAACATCGTATAATTCTTTAAATAAGTCTATGTATATTTGAATCTCTTCGGGGGAACAGTTAACTCCGATGAAAATATTCTCCACAACTCTAGGGGCTCTGGAGATATTAACCGGTATAGTTTTAATGATAGTTGTCATATTACCCTCGGCATAAACCTCATGTGTAGCCAAGGGATTGATAGGGAAAGACCTATGTCCGGTCATAGTCAAGGTGAATTCCCCAGCTTTGATTCTTCTTAACTCTGGGAGGAAGTATGATCTATGATGGAGATCATCCCAGGGTTTGTTCGGACTAGTCATTGCTTCAATGATTGCTTCATCTAAGGGCAAGACTAAGTCTAATGAATCGATACCAGTGAGGGAACCTTGACCCCAAATAGGCTCTGGGATCGGATCTAAATCTTGTGCAAGAGTCAGATTGGTGTCGGCTGAAGCTTGCTGGACTAAAGAGTACTTTGCCTCTGCTATGGACATACCATGGTGTCCTGTCCCTTCCATCGTGGCCGATGGGGAAGGAAGAATCTGCGGATCATTGAAGTAAGTCGTGCGAAATGATGAAACTTGGAAAGTATCAACCTTATGGTGGTATGATACAAAATTGACATCACCTTGAGGAGGCTAGTAATAGAAAGTACCCATCAAAGATGGGCACAAACCAACCCCTACGTTAGTGATGCCCGGTTGGGGATTGTCAATCATCGAGACCATGGATGCCCCCAATGAAGGGTCAGGTTTGGAGAAGGACAATTGATCAATGGTCACGATCTGGCCCTTGTGCGGAAACAACAAGACCTGAAAAACTATAGCAACCACTGCTTGCATGGCATAGGTCCAACTCCTACCTAACAAGATATTGTAGTTGAGGGATGCATCGACTACTTCTACCTCGACACACATGGTCTTCTCTCCTAACTGCATGGGGAAAGAGGGGATGATTCCATGTGGTCGGAATGAATGACCGTTGAAAGTGGTAAGAAGAGTAGGTGATGCAGACAAAACGGGATAGCCAATGGCCTTCCAACATGCCAATGACATGACGCATGTCGAGGTGCCCTCATCAACCACTGTGCAGAAAATGTTCCGTGTTAAATTCTTTGTGGGGTAAGCCACTACTATATGAAATGATACGTGGTAAGGGAGTAAATGTTTTAAGTCAGTTGTATCCAACATGATTGTACCCAGATTACAAGTCTTGGTAGATCCTAAAGCGACTAACAAATCTTTCCTCTGGGAAGGGCAACTTTGGAGGACCTCTAAAGCGGACATCGCAGAAGGGTTTTGAGATAAATCCTCCACCACAAAATAGTTCTGGGCAGCCCTTGCATTTGGGTTGTGAGAAGATTTCTTGAATGCACCTTTTGGGATGCGTGTCATTGTTTCACCCAAATTCTTCTTGATTTGGGGAGGAAGAGATGGGATTTTAGCTTCTTTTCCTTTCTCAGAGGTGCTTGGCTTACTATAGTCATGTGGTCTAGTCGATATAAAAGAATCACCTTTTATCATATACACATTCGGGGATGCAGGATTGTTCGAAGATGGAGAGGGTCCTTGACAGCCCCCTTTTGCACTTGTAGAGGCTTGGGTTAGGTTTTACCCATGTTGGAATGGATTCACTAACAAAACAGGTTGTTCCTGTGAAACAAACTTTTGGGCCTCTGCAAGATGAGGGCACTAGTGAGTCGGGTGGTCCCTTGTGCACGAGTTACATGGATAATTCACCTTCCTTTTTTTAGTGTTTCCCCCACCAGCATTATTAGTGGGTGTTGTTCTAGAATATATACTTAAGGCTTGGAAGTACAGTGTCTAGGCATCCAAAAGTGAGTAAGGGGTAAAGAAGGAATAAATGTCAACCTTCGGCAAGGGAATCTAGGGATGATTTATGGGTTAGCATTGTCTAGCTTCCAACTGTTCCTAGATGTTTATATCCCATTCAATCGCTACCCATGAACGTTTGAGTTCAACCCGAGTAGTGGCTATTTTAAGAATAGTATCAAAAATATTTAAGGTAATATGTGTTTGATCTGATAGTCCGGGTTCGATATTAGGTTGTTTGTTACAGGGATAGTTATAGAGGAACATAATGATAAGAAAATCTCAGAGGAATTTTAGGTGTTGTCTCAATTTCGATCATATAAAGGAGAGTTTATAGTTCCAGTAGTGAAAATAGGGTGCAAACCAAAGGCCCTTTCCCGTAACTGAGTTATATTTTAATAGATATGTATGAAGTGGGAGAAAAAATTAAGTTGTCTATCATGTAAGGCTCCTATCAAGGGAGAATCTCACTTATAAACAGAAGAAGAAAAAGGTAAAGAAATAACCCGATGAAGCATAATATATATATATATATATAAATCTAAAGTGTTGACTGGTCTTATACCTGCTGATAGATGGTACAAAGGAAAAACAGTAAACAATATAGAAAACTAGAATTCATTCACTATAGTAGAGTTTGTACTAAATTATAGTGAAACATTCATCATATACATATATGAAATGAAATGAAATATGAGATACAAGGAAACAAACTCATAACACAGTCGTGACGGAATTGAGAATCTTTGGATTTTCTTTATATTAACTCTCAAGATAGCAAACCTCTATTACAATCAACCCAAAAAGGTCCAGCCCTTGTTCCTTCCTTCTATTGTATATTTATACAGATTTACATATGATGGAATCTCAATCATTCTAGGATTTTCAGTTACAACAAAAGGAGATCAATCATTTCATTTCTTTATCTCTGTCTTTATTTGGTACCAAAGCTTGCCCTCTCGCATGCTCAGTACAAGTGACACATCTTTCCACTAGCTGAGATATCAACCTTGACGGTTCCACTTGAAAATTGAACCTTGACAGTTCCGCTTGACAATTGGCCGCAAAAGAGTAACAATCTCGAGCTAATTGCGGCAACCTTTCTTCCATCTGTCGGTCTAGGATGTCAATAGCGCACAAATGCACACTTGGTTTAATCATACATTTATCTATTTGAACTATGTATGCCATAGTTACTTGTGATATTTCGACCGAATCTCTTTCTTCTTTTTCATTTATATCAAGTGAGAGTTTCACCATATTCATTTGGCATAGTGTCTCATCATTACTCTTGCTATCAATGCCCAACAAATTTCCATATATGGAATCGAAAGCCTCTTCACAGGATTTCCTTATCTTCTTAGCTTGCAATTTTCCTTCTGATATATTGTGCTCCCATTCTTTCAATAAAATATTTCCTCTGGTCTGCTCTGAAATGGAAAACCTAGGAGTACTTCCCGATTCCTTATTGTTTGTAGCTATTACAGCCTCTTGAAATGCGACCCGAACTGCTCCAACTTCTCTTTCTCTGACAGATAAATTTTCCAATACTTGATCAATGAGTAAGCAGTTGTACCAAATTATCTCTACCTTGGCGAGCAAATTTCATTGGGCTGCAGAAACTCTACTTCGAATATCCATCACCTGGGATTGGAACATCCAGATATTTATAACTTTACTTTCGGCAATTTCCACTCTAGCTTGTAGCTGCTCAATCAAGTATTTTTGCTGGCCCACTTGTATCTGACCGATCTGAGCTACCAGCTCTACTTGTTCGAGCTTAGTTTTGAGCATATCTATCTCCTTTTTATCGGCCATCCTTTCTTGTTCTATTCCTGCACTTGCTTGGTCCTCAGAAGCCTCCTCCATTGTGGCTAGTTTAGCTTCTAAGGTTTTGATGAGGCGATTTTTTCGCTTCAGCTGATTTTTCAAAACCTCGATTGAAAATTGGTTTAATGTAGCATATGCTCCTAATGTCCTAGTTATTTCTGTCGCAAACTCTTCTTTTTTCTTGTCTTTCCCATCGGTCAACACCTTGAACTTCTTGGCTGTTGATCCCTCTTCCTGATAAAATTCTCTTTTTACTACAACCTTTCTCTTCTTATCAAAAAAGAACTCATTTGGAGGGATCTCTTCCATCCTTATAGGTCTCAATTCTTCATTTAAAATCCACCCTGTGCCTATGTTTCCCTGAGTTGACTGCAAGGGAGTAATGGAGGCAATGGGATTTCCGATTTTCTTAGGTGGCTGTCCTGGAGTAGTAAATGGAGTCTGCTTTTTCGGCAGCTCAGGAGTCTTTATCTCTGGTTACAGACTCCTAGTTTGCTCTCCCCCGTCCTAGTGTTTTTCTTGGCTGGGTGTCGCATCTTTGGAAAGGGCGTTAGAAAACAAACGGTGTCCATAATGTATGTATACATAAATAATGAAGCAATCTTTCCACTCTCCCTCTACGCTCGATACTCTGTAACTTGACTGGTCAAGCTACCAGACAATATTTTAGCCCAGTCGAAGGAACAGCCTTCGGCGACTGAATGTATTAAAGGCATCCAATGAAGGAAAAAATGTGTGGTGTCCTCTCTCCCATATAATTTGTAGGTCACAATAGCTACATATTTGAACTGTGGTTCCAGAGAAGCTATTGAATATATATTGTTACTTTCCACCCTGAACTTCGCAGGGTGTGAGACCCTATCTTTGATTAAACTGGACATAGTCTTATCATATTGCACACATTCCTTCTATTTGAAATTCTCCAAGAATTCAGCATTGTATGTAAGGTCTGACACGGTTGGCAACTTGTACATAGCCTGAAGTTGTTCGGGTCTGAAAGTGCCAATACTGACCTTCTTCTCATTGATGATGGTTTTGGTTGGTATATCCACATGGTCTAATGCCCACCGAACCATATCATAGTAAGGGAGCAGTCATGGGCTGGCCGCTACTTTGTGCATTCCAGCTTGGATGACAATCTTATATTTGGTGGTTAGGTCGTCTTTTTCATTGTCACTGGAATCATCCGAATAATCTACCAATTCAGACTGTAGAACCTCAGAAACAAACGACCAGGTCTTGACAGAGTCGACACTTCGAGGTGAAGTATCGGAGACGTTGTCTAAACCTTGTCCCGAAACCTCAATGTTGGCTTTAGACTCTTTTCACGGAGCCATGGCAGGGGATCCTACTTTAGCTCTTCTATGATAAAAATATGTATACATATAGAAGTTAGTTCATTGAGAAAGTTTTCTCTGTGTAATGTAGAAATGAATTTGTGATAACAAGTAACATATCTATACATTCGACCATTTAAAACTCAGTACTTTTCAGGAACAGAATGGTCAAATCATTCTTAAATATAATTTAGTAATAAAAACCCAATCCTTACTTGTCGATTCACCTTGTTTCTAATTAATGCCATCAATTTTGACAGTCCGAAATGCAAGCCGGCGCAGGGAAAAATTAAGATTGCCTCGTAGGCTGTGCATGTATCAAATCATGGGAAATACTGTCTTAGCTCAATTGATCTAGTTTTTTCAACGTTAATTAATCTTTCAGTACTTGCTACATCGAGAGTTTTCACTCTAATCGTTCCAGCCTCTAAAACCCAAGATTGCGATAATTAGCTTTGGTTAAATAAAAATGTAACCAGGATTAAGTGTTTAATTCATCATGTTTAAAAAAAACAAATATCATGGTTATTTATATCATGACTTCATGACTCGGAGCTTCAAAGATATAGCTTCTGAGAGGTTCATATGCCGAGTTGTGAAATCGTGAGATCGCGACTTTGCGACTCGGAGCTTCGAAGGTACAACTTCCGGGAGGTTGGTATGTTGAGTTGCGAAATCGCGAGATCGCGATGATATGATTTAATTAAATTTGGGGATAAAACTGGATTAAGTGTTTAATTAATTACATTTCTATCTTTATCGTGACTTCACGACTCGGGCCTTTGACGGTGTAGATTTTGAGGGAAAACATGCCGAGTTGTGAATTTTCGACTGAGTTTAACCACGGCTGAACTTTTTACCTTTAACACTAACCCGGGTTACTTAAAACAAGAGTCCCGTGGTTTCAGCTATTGGGATTACGACAGTAAGGCTTTTGGAGTTAGTAAACACCGAGACATGAAATCTCGATGATGCTTAACCATAGTTTAGAAAATCTTTACATTCACTACTGACCCGGGTAAAACTTTAAGGTTAATTCACCGTTTCACTCTTCAGGACTTGTGAACTATGTGATCTATAACACCCGATATACTAAATTCTGAGGTAAGAAAGGGGAAAAATATTTTGAACGAAAAGTATAACTCGCCTTGAGAGTATGATAACCTTCGCCACTCGCATGATGAGACTTCTGAGATTGTGGAAAAAATAAAGGAAAATATGAAAACCAACTTTCGATTTTGAGCATTAAGAAATAAAATTCAAAACGGGCTAAAAAACAAAGGTGGCTCCAACATAGGCTCCAGCTAGGGATCCCGTTTTCCTGTAAGACGGGAAGAACAGTAGACCACGTGCTGATATTGGGTAAATGGAGTCAATGGCTTTAATCCAGCGAAAAGGTTCCTAAGGACAAGCTACCAAAGGGGAAAGGGATTTCGTTTTTTACCTTTGAAAAGATTTTCAAAACTCAGATACTTTTTAAACTTAGCTGTAGTCCCTTTGATGACTTTCTATTTCTCGTTACTGAATTTAGGTCTGCCTTGAGACAATCAAAACAGTCCTAGGAGAACCAATAGATCTTGTGGCTATCGGCTTGCATCAAAAGAAGAAAATTATATGTTTTAAATCAGGAAGCCCTGTCTGAACTTAGGATCTAGATCAGGTTTTAAAAAGAATTGGTTACCAGAGTAGAGTGATATTCATGTATAATAGCCTTACAGATATCTCAGATATTGCTTCACTGCTAGAGAGCCTGTTCAGTACCCTGGTGAAGTTATCTGGCCCTTTTTACTGAATTTCCTTTCACCACTTCAGAATATATTTGTGCATTTAAATGTTGAGACAAGGGAAATCATTTTTGAATTTATTTTCATTGTCTCTTGGACTAGATGGGGGCAATCATTTTTGAATTTCCTTTCACCACCTGTCTTATAATTTGCTTTTTTAGAGCGTGGAGATGGGGGCAATCTGTTTGTATCAGGGCTGATATCTGTGTAATATTTTGCATTATAGGTCTGTCAACTTACTTTGATTACTTCATACCAACCTTCCCTTAACTTTCACAACACCTTCGTTCACAGGGAGAAAGGGAAAAATAAATTTTTTGGGGTGTTCTATTTGAGCAAGCCTCAATCCTCCGATACTGTTGAAAAACCTAGGAAAGTCAGGATCACTTTAAGCGTCACTTTGTTTAGCAAGGGACCGAAGAGTTGTGAAGACCTTCTTTCTTTCCATAATCTGCTTTGAAGCTCTCGAGGTTGAAACGTAATCTCTTCTCCCTACATATGTGAAAATGGAAAGATGCTGACTTTTTAAAGGGTAAACCCGAAAACAAAAAGGGTAACAAATAGAGATTTATGGACTGAAAAACAAAGGTCAAAAAATCAAAACCGACTCTTGAAAATCAAAAGTGACTTGTTTATTTTGTCTTATTCTTTCGTAAACGATTAACCATGGAAATGTTCTGTTATTTATTAGTTCAAACGATGTTTCTGTATGAATGAGGTTATCTCGGTTTTCTTTGATAGCCCTTCAGAACAAGTCTTTTAGGAAATCTAACCTTTACCTTACCGTTTCATTTTCTTTGCAAAATATCAAAAAATCTTTGGTATCACCTGTTTAAGCCAATTTATTTTTGACACCCAACTTTTTGTTTACTTCTCTTGCTTGTTTTGTTTGTAGCTAGAATCCTGTAAAAGGCAAATACGAAGGCTATCGAGGCTATCTGAAAGGTGTCGAAAATTCACGAAAGAAAAAGAAAATCAGAATAACAATGCATAAATGAAAAATATACATATATGTAAAAAAAAAAAATCCTATATATAAATATACACATCATCTTTTTTTTTCCTTTTTTTTGGGGGGACTGTTTATGCCATATAATGCTTCAGATAATGCCCATTGACACGGCCATTGAGGATTTCATCGTCTAAATTTTCCAGTAGGAAATAATTTTTTCGTTCGAGAGCTAAGACTCTGAATGGCCCATACCATAGGTGATTGAATTTACTATGTTTCGTTATTTCTTCCCTCCTTGCATCCCACCTTAGTACTAAATCACCTGGGAGGAAATCTTTGTCCTTTTCCCTATGGTTGAATAATGCCTTCATGTTGTCCTGATACTTCTGCATTCTTTCATCTACTTCAACCCTATGCTGTTGAACCTCGATTAGCTGGTTTATCCTCCTGGTGACATGATTAGGTTCTTCTTTCTGATCTTGCCACAATTTCACCACGGGGAGTGCTAAATTTATAGGTAACACCGCATCTATCCCATATACCATATGAAAAGGAGACATGCCGATAGAATTTTTAGTGCCTATGCAATTCACCCACAAAGCATACTTTAAATGCACATGCCAAGACTTTTTGTTTTCATCCAACACTTTCTTAATTATATTGATCAAGCTCTTGTTAGACGACTCGGCCAGTCCATTTCCTTGGGGGTAGTATGCTGTAGAATGGCCAAGAACGATATTATACTTTTGGCAGAAGATGATCATAACCATAGATTTGAAAGCTTGGGCATTATCCATGACTATCTTTCAGGGGCAGCCAAATCTTGACAGGATATTATCTTCTAAGAAATCTATGACCATCGAGTCAGTTGCCCTTTTAGTTTGAATAGCTTCCACCCATTTAGTAAAGTAGTCTGTGGTAGTTAAGATCCACTTGTGTTGGGCGCTAGAATGTGGATTAATCTCTTCTATAAAATCTAGCCCCCATTGTTGAAAAGGGGCCTCATTTTTGACCAGAACTAAAGGCAGTGATGGGAGTTTCTGTTTACCTGCAAATAGATGACAAGGGTTATAGGCTCGGACCTTGGCGTTAACGTCTGAAGAGAGTTTTGTCCAGTAATACCCATCCCTCATAATTTTTTAAGCTGTGGCCCTCCAAGCATGATTTCCTCCACAAACTCCTTCGTGAAATTCACTTATAACCCTTTTTGTTTTTGATTCGACTAAGCAGACTAACAAGAAACTGAGCGGGTCTTTCCAATATAGTTGATTTTTGGCGATACAATACTTAACCGCATGAAGCTTTAAAGTCCTAGATTTTGATGGTGATAGTTCACTCGGGCATTTTAGAGTCAACAGGTAGGATACTATGTTTCTGTACCATTCTGATGATACAAACTTCTCGTCAATCTTAATTTCACTTGTTGATTCATCAAGCTTGTTTATGTTCATTTTTTCCTCATATCCCTGTAGGCAGTTTATATATAGAGCTCTGAGATTTGATTCAACCAAAAGTTTGGCCAGGCCTTGTCCTTTTATCAATTTAGTAGGTTTTATTTCCAGGTCAAATTCTTGAATCTTGGCCAACCATCATCCTCTTTTCCCATCACTGTCTAGTTGTACCAAAATATCTTTCACAGAACTGGTCGGTACATACGCAATGATCTTGGAGTGTAATACATATGTTCTAAAAGCCTTCAGTTCTTTTACCATGGTGTATGCTTGTTTTTCTATTATATCATATTTAAGTTTTGCATCTCTAAGGCTCTTGGTGAAAAAGGTGATCGGCTATTCGAAACCCTCTTCATTCTTTTGGAGGAGCACCGCAGCAATTGTGTGTTTGGAGGCAAATGAGAAAATAAGAAAGTCTTTCAGATAATCGGGACTTGCCAATACAGGTGCCTCAGCTATGACTTTCTTAATGTGTGTGAAGGACGCTTTGGCCTCTTTTGTCCACTTTACTTCACTATTCTTTTTCAGCATATATGTGATCAATTTTACAATTTCAGCGAAATTTGGGATAAATCTTCGTAAAAAAAATATTTTTCCTAAGAAAGATTGAATTTCTTTTACATTTCTAGGAATGTTTATAGTGTCTATCACTTCAACCCTTTTAGGATCAATCTTAATCCCATCCTTATATACAACATGACCCAATAATTTACCCTCTTGCATGGCGACGTGTGATTTCTTGGGGTTTAAGGACAGACCAAACCTGCGGCATTTTTCGAATGTTTGTTTAAGATGTACCAGATGCTCTTCGTCAGATTTGGAGAAAATGGTTAAATCATAGAGATAGATGACCATGAACTTATCCCTCTCTCCGATGAAAGTGATGTCGATAGCACGTTGGAACATGGCTCCAACATTCATCAAATCGAAAGGCATTTTATCATACATGAACGTACCCCAAGGGGTAGTAAAAGCTATTTTTTCTTTATCTTGTTCATTCATGGAGATTTGTTTATATCCAGAGAAATCATCATTCATAGACATTCTATTCTCCCCAACTACCCTTTCTAGCACATGATCCATTTTAGGCAGCATATAGTTTTCTTTAAGAGAGGACTTATTTAAATTTCTGAAATCTACGCACAATATAATTTCCCCACTCTTTTTTCTGACCGGGGCCAAATTTTCCACCCAGTTGGAATATCTCAGAGGTACTATAATTTTTTCCTCTAAAAGTTTCTTCACTTCTCTCTCGGCCATAGGCAATAAAATGGGGTTGATCTGCGTAAGCTTTTTTCTAAAAGGTTTGACCCCAGGCTTTAAAGGTATCTTGTGATCGATCACAGTAGTGTCATAAGTTCTTAACTCATCGTAAGACCAGGCAAAACTGTCTTTAAATTGTTTGAGTAGGTCCTTATATTTGTCCTTTATTCCAAGGGGAAGGAGTTTAGATATTTTAACCATATTGGATTCTTCTTTGGTTCCTATGTCACAGTCCTCAACCTCTTCTGGTTGGGGTTGTAAGGTGGATTTTACAGGTATTTCATTTTGATCAAACAGTCTTTCCAGAGGGATCAGTCCTTTCAGAATCTGGTTATTTTTTAGGACCAGCATGCGATGATTTGTGATTTTGTCTTGGAAATCTTGAGGGTCCTCCCCTTCTCGCATGATCCATATTTGGTCATTCCGATTTTCTTGATCTGCATGAGTTTTGGAAAATTCACCTACTGCTTCAAGAAACTTCTTAATTTGTTCATCATCCTCAAAAACCTGCCAGTGTTGGATATTATCTGGTATATATCGTTTGTGTCTTATCTCTATGTGATACTTCAATTTAAAGGTTGTAGTAGGAGTGAAAGTTGAAGCTGCTTTAGCTAATGCATCAGCATGTAAGTTTTCTGCGCATGGGATGAAGTGGACATTTACAGATGAGAAAAAAAATTCCATCAGATCCCAGGCACAATTCCTGTATGATCTTAATATGGGATGCTTGGCTTGGTACTGTCAATTTATTTGTTTGACTATTAACTCCGCATATCCGTATACCTCTAGGTTATTTATTTTTAGCTTCCTAACAACCTCTAATCCTAAGACCAAGGCATTGTATTCACATACGTTTTTAGTATAATATATATCCCATTGCATTCTGTAAGAAAAAGGAACAACGAACTTTTCTTCAAGAGCCACAAAAAGCACTCTTGCACCAGCCCCTTCGCAAGACAGGGCACCGTCAATTTTTTTTTTCCAAACACCGGAGCTACACATGTCCTCGGTCATGTAACCTGACTCTTCATGCTCTATATCATTTTCCTCTATGCAACCATATAAACCGTCGTCAAAACATAAGATACAATTTCCTAAATCTTGATCTGCAATGTAAATAGGGAAATTGTTCGGATTTTGGGGGTCACTTACTGTATATTCTAACCTCGTCTCCCTGTACAACTGAGTAAATTTCCCACCAAACACAAGAATTGTGGCGAACGTCATATCTAGTTGAAGAGAACCCCCTAGATTGGCTCCCCATGACCTAGACAACAGTCAACCGTACTTGGGGGGAATATCAACAATAACCAAATCCATCAAGATACTCTTAACTGGGACCTATGCCAGGGTGACTACTAATTCCTTTATCATTCCCATACACTTAACTCTTCTTGAATCAAATGAGTAAAGATCTCCGTAAGGTATGGTGATCTAGAGACCTAATTTGTCCATAATAATTTTAGGCGTCACGTTATGGGAGGCTCTGGAGTCTAGCATGCAATTATGTAGAAGTTGATCATATATATTTAAGGTGATATAAAAGGGAGAAACAGTGTCTTTGGCTCCTTCAAAATGTGGAACAAAAGTGATGTTGGGTTTATCATCTTCCAGGTTCAAAACATCTGATTGGCTTTCTATCTCTGAGACACCTATCACTTTGGTAATCTGCTTTCGATAAACTAGGTTTTTCACCAACTCTACCAGAGGAATTGGTATCTTAATTTTATTTATCTCATTTTCGAATCTGAAAACTCTGTTCACCTTGTCTGTTTCTCTAGTTGGGACTTCCGAATCCTTCTTTTCCAACTTATTTTTCTGGACTGCTTTATTGCTAATGATCTTGGTTGAAGGTGTAATTGCATTAGCTGTTTTGGTTCCTTGTGTTTGGGTCTCAACTTTTCCCACTTCGGGTTCTTGTGTGTTTACTACTTTTGCTTTGTTGTTATGTAACAGGTTTTCCTGGAGTAGGCTCATAAGTTTGACCTCTTGGGAGAATTTTATTAGGTTGAGTAGTTGAAATGGGCTTACTCTTAGATCTCAAGTTGTACTTAGATTGGAACTCAGCCATTATCATATCGGTTTCTTCTTGATAGCTACACAGGTCAGTATGATCTCTTTCTTCACCCTTAACAGACGATTGTTGAGTGTTTAAAGATTTTTCGTAATCCTCTCTAGTCAAATAAGGTTGTGTGCAGTCATCACCAAGTTCATGACATCCTCATCTGAATCTCTGAAATCTTGGAGATCATTCACTCCTATAAAATTTTCGTTCTTTAAGGGAGTTTGTATTTTTTGATCTTCATTTTTTATCTGTCTTTGTTGGTTTGGGGGATTGGGATTCCTCTTGAAATCCTTTTTGGTGAAAGAATTGGTTTTAGCCTGTTCTACCTCCATTCTAGATATCTTATTAGACAGTTCCTTAATTACCTTGGCCATATCGTCTACTTTTTCATCTGTGTATCTATTAGACCCTGACGGCCCTGCTTGTTCTCTAAAGTGTCTAGTTTCTCAGTTTCTCGTTTCTACTTTAGCTTTTAACTTACCAGAAGCCATCATATTTGACTCAATTTCTATAGTGTCATATTTCAATCGGTTTAGAGTAGCTCCCCTTCTTTCTCGTAAAAGAAGTGCAAAATATGGTTAGAAAGCCCCCGCGAAAGTTACTTTGGTTAGGGGTTGGGACGGTTTAACCTCGGCTAGGATTTTGTTATACAGCTTGTTGAATATTTGAATAAAATCCATAACTATTTCTGAATTATTTTTTCTTAAAGACCCAAACTCGGTTAAATAATATAGGTGGTCCTTTCTTTCACCCCATTGTCTAAGGAAAGCATATTCCAAAGCCATAGGACAATATAGATCTTGCAGATAGACTCTGAAACCAAGTTCGGACCTGACCTTCGAAGGTTTGGACAAGAAGCCTCAAATACACATCTTCATGTTCGAGACCTAGGATGTCTGCAAATTGATCAAAGAAATTTATGTGTTCGGCTATGGTCAGATCTCCTTCCCCAGTGAATTTTGGCAAATATTTTATATAATTTTTGGGAAGGTCGTGCAGAGGAACGGGCAATACCAAGGGAGTGTATCTTGCTGCCACTTTTGCAAACACTCTGGGAGAGGGGGAAGGCCCTTGGCCTCTAGCTCCTCCCCTAGGAGCACCTCCACCTCCTCCTCTGACAACCCCTCCACCTCCTCCTCCAGTGACTGCCATTGTTATTAGTCGAAAGTTGTAAAGGGGGTTTTGGAAGATTCAAAGTGAGTCTTTACTTTCTTCGTGGGGTGAAAAATCCGAGGATGACTGGAAAGGGATGAGAGGGCTTGGCTCTTTGGACTTGTAAGATATGTAGTCAAGGGAACCAACGGTTGTGGAAGCTGGATGTGTGAAATATTCTTCGAGACCGTGTGAGGTCATGAAATTCAATTGAAGAGTCGACGATATATCGACAGTAGATAAATTTTCTACAGGAATTTTTCCTTTATGTTCTACAGGGGTTATCGGATGGGTTTCGCTTCTAACTTCGGAGTAGTTTGATGTTAGATCCTTAGTGTTGAAGAGAGGGCTGCATGAAGTGGAAGGTTTAGAATAACTCTTGGTCTTCATTTATGGGTATTTAGGCTGATAGATTGCATGGGTCGGCTTAAGAGAGCCTCTCGCCCTTAAAATATTCTCAGGATCGATAACGGGTGTGGTCTGTTTACCATCCGGGTTTTGCCTGGTATTCTTTCGTCCAGATGCCAACTTATTAATCGTGGAGTTTCCAAGTGAAATATTGGAAATCCTTTAAAAGGTGTGCATTCTTTGTTCACTCTCAAAGGGTGGCACTTTCAACGAAAAAATATCATTTTCCCAGGGAAAAAGATTTCGTAACTTTGGTCCCCGACAACAGCGCCAAAAATATGTTGTTCCAAAGTATGTACTTAAGGCTTCGATGTACAGTTTCTAGGCATCCAAAAGTGAGTAAGGGGTAGAAATTTCAACCTTCAGCAAGGGAAGCTAGGGATGATTTCTGAGTTGGCGTTGTCTAGCTTCTAACTGTTCCTGGATGTTTATATCATGTTCAATCGCTGCCCATGAATGTTCGAGTTCAACCCGGGTAATGGTTGTTTTAAGAATATTATCAAAAATATTTAAGGAAATATGTGTTTCATCTGATAGTTCGGGTTTGATATTAGGCTATCTTGTTATAGGGACAGTCAAAGAGGAACAAAATGATAATAAAATCCCAGAGGAATTTTAGGTGATGTCTCAATTTTGGTTGTATAAAGGAGAGTTTACAGTTCCAGTAGTGAAAATAGAGTGCAAACCAAAGGCCCTTTCCCGTAACTGAGTTATATTTTAATAGAGATGTATGAAGTGGGAGAAAACATTAAGTTGTCTATCATGTAAGGCTCCTATCAAGGGAGAATCTCACTTATAAACAGAAGAAGAAAAAGGTAAAGAAATAACCCGATGAAGCATAAAACATATATAGAAATCTAAAGTGCTGACTGGTCTTATACCTGTTGATAGATGATACAGAGGAAAAATAGTAAACAATATAGAAAACTAGAATTCATTCACTATAGTAGAGGTTGTACTAAATTATAGCGAAGCATTCATCAGATACATATATGAAATGAAATGAAATATGAGATACAAGGAAACAAACTCATAACACAGTCATGACGGAATTGAGAATCTTCGTATTTGATTTATATTAACTCTCAAGATAGAAAGACTCTATTACAATCGACCCAAAAAGGTCCAGCCCTTGTTCCTTCCTTCTATTGTATATTTATACAGATTTACATATGATGGAATATCAATCATTCTAGGATTTTTAGTTACAACAAAAGGAGATCAATCATTTCATTTCTTTATCTCTGTCTTTATTTGGTACCAGAAGCTTGCCCTCTCGCATGCTTGGTACAAGTGACACATCTTTCCACCAGCCGAGATATCAACCTTGACGGTTCCGCTTGAAAATTGGCCTCAAAAGAGTAACAATCTCAGGCTAATTGTGGCAACCTTTCTTCCATTTGTCAGTCTAGGATGTCAGTAGCGCATAATTGCACACTTGGTTTAATCATAGATTTATCTATTTGAACTATGTCTACCATAGTTACTTGTGAGATTTTAGCCGAATCTCTTTCTTCTTTTTCATTTATATCAAGCGAGAGTTTCTCCATATCCATTTGGCTCAATGTCTCAGCATTACTCTCACTATCAATGCCCAACAAATTTCCTTCTATGGAATCGAAATCCTCTTCACAAGATTTCCTTATCTTGTTAGCTTGCAATTTGCCTTCTGATATACTGTTCTCCCATTCTTTCAATAAAATATTTCCTCTGGTCTGCTCCGAAATGGAAAACCTGGGAGTACTTCCCGATTCCCTGTTGTTTGTATCTATTAGAGCCACTTGAAATGCGACCCGATCTGCTCCAGCTTCTCTTTCTCTGACAGATAAATTTTCCAATACTTGATCAACGAGTAAGAAGTTGTCTCAATCTATCTCTACCTTGGCGAGTAAACTTTGCTGGGCTGTAGAAACTCTGCTTCGAATCTCCATCGCCTAGGACTGGAATATCCCGATATTTATAACTTTACTTTCAATGATTTCCACTCTAGCCTGTAGCTGCTCAATCAAGTCTTTTTGCTGGCCCACTTGTATTTGACCAGTCTGAGCTACTAGCTCTGCTTGTTCAAGCTTAGTTTTGAGCAGATCTATCTCCTTTTTATCGGCCAGCCTTGCTTGTTCTATTCTTGCGCTTGCCTGGTCCTTGGCAGCCTCCTCTACTATGGCTAGTTTAGCTTCTAAGGTTTTGATGAGGCGATTTTTCGCTTCAGCTGATTTTTCAAAACCCCGACTGAAAATTGGTTTGCTGTAGCATATGCCCCTAATGTCCGGCTATTTCTGTCGCAAAATATTCTTTCTTCTTATCTTTTCCATCGGTCAACACTTTGAAGTTCTTGGCTATTGATCCCTTTTCCTGATAGAATTATCTTTTTACTACAACCTTTCTCTTCTTATAAAAAAAACACTCATTTGGAGGGAGCTCTTCCATCCTTATAGGTCTCAATTCTTCATTTAAAATACACCCTGCATCTATGTTTCCCTGAGTTGACTGCAAGGGAGTAATGGAGGTGATGGGATCTCCGATTTTCTTAGCTAGCTATCCTGGAGTAGTAACTGGAGTTTGCTTTTTCGGCGGCTCGGGAGTCTTTATCTTTGGTTTCAGACTCCTAGTTTTCTCTCCCCCGTCCTGGTGTTTTTCTTGGCTGGGTGCCACATCTTTGGAGCCTTTGGCTGCTTTTTGTTGCACCTTTGTTGTACTTGGATTCTCACCCCGCAATACTGAGGGAAGACAACTGCATCGATGTTCTTGGAATTTTAGAACATCAGCCCTCTCTTTAGGTGCCAGGGCTTGTATCTGAGCCAAAACCTCGGCATAAGATCTTGTGCCTCAGAAAATGTCATCCGAGGGTGAATCTTCGTGTTCGAATGTTTTAAGTCCGTAACTGGCCAAGTGATTACTTACGACCCTTTGTAGATCGTGCTTCTTGAATTCAACATGAACCAATTTTAGGTCTTCCAGGGCTGCTGCCTTAGATTTAGTGTTAAGGTCCTAACCTGCACATACATAGATCAATGTATTCGGATGTAATAAAGGTCAATATTAATAAGACCTTTCAATAAAATAGAATAAGGCGGATGTAAGAAGACCTAATAGAAGCTTCCGCTTCTAGA
>JZKD02S1804557.1:316393-331260 GCA_000966675.3 Picea glauca | reverse complement strand
TTTCAATAAAATAGAATAAGGCAGATGTAAGAAGACCTAATAGAAGCTTCCGCTTCTAGAAGGATCTTCCTCTAGATGCTTATCTTAATAGACACATTTAGTATAAATAAGGGTCAAGGGTATGAAAACCCTAGCTTGGAGATTATTGTAAAAGAGCGCTGCTCGACTGGAGGTTTCCTCCTTGAAGAGGCCTGTGAACATTGCTATATGAATCAAAGTGTTGTTTCTGTTGCTATTTTGTATATCATTTCTATGTATTGTGAAGATTATGCTGGATATTTTACTGTTATTTTGTCATTTCTAGCATTTCATTTCTGTTCTGCATATTTTATATATCTGGTATCTTGCATTTAGCATGCCTGAAATCTAACAAAGAATATGAATTTAAATGAATAGGAAAATGTGGCCATACCTTCTTTGAATATCCCTTAGGCTCCTTGCTTATGCCACCGATTACGTCTTTCCTAGAAACCTCACGACAAGCCAGCTTATCAAGTATGAATAATGGTAATGCATGCGGGGGAATAGAAGCCCCAAAAACCCTGAGATATGAGAATTCTACTTCTACATACCAGTCAACTATATTGCTCAGATTCATCGCTATACTGTCTGAGATTCTGGGTGGTGAGTGGCCGAAAATAGTGACATACAGCGGTACCATTACCCAGTTAAAGATTTCATACAAAAAATATGTCGCTTTGTTTTCCCACAGTTTTGAATGGTAGACGTGGATGGGCTCAGTCTTTGATGGATTCCAACTCCAGCTCATTAAGGGAAAGGGCATTAGAAAACACACGACGTCCATAATGTACGTGGATATAAAGAATGAAGCAATCTTTCCGCTCTCCCTGTATGCTCGATACTCTGTAACTCGACTGGTCAAGCTCTCAAACAGTATTTTAGCCCAGTCGAAGGAACAACCTTCAACAACTGAATGTATTAGAGGCATCCACTGAAGGAAAAAATGTGTTGTGTCCTCTCTCCTGTATAATTTGTAGTTCATCATAGCTACATATTTGAATTGTGGTTCCAGAGAAGCTATTGAATATATACCATTACTATCCGCCCTGAACTTCGCAGGGTGTGAGACCCAATATTTGATTAAACTGGACATAGCCTTGTCATATTGCACACATTCCTTTTGTTTGAAATTCTCCAATAGTTCAGCATTATATGTAAGGTCTGACACGGTTGGCAACTTGTACATAGCCTAAAGTTTTTCAGGTTTGAAAGTTCCAATAGTGACCTTCTGCTCATTGATGATGGTTCTGGTTGGTATATCCACATGGTCTAATGCCCACCGGACCATATCATAGTAAGGGAGAAGTTGTGGCTTGGCTGCTACTTTTTGCATTCCATCTTGGACGACGATCTTATATTTGGTGTTCAGGTCATCTTTTTCATTGTCACTGGAATCATCCGAATAATCTACCAATTCGGATTGTAGAACCTCAGAAACAAACGACCAGGTGTTGACAGAGTCAACACTTCGAGGTGAAGTATCAGAGACATTGTCTGAACCTTGTCCTAAAACCTCAACGTTGGCTTTATACTCTTTTCACGGGGTCATGGCGGGGGATCCTGCTTTAGCTCTTCTGCAATAAAAATATGTATACATACAGAAATTAGTTCGCTGAGAAAGTTTTCTCTATGTAATGTAGAAATGAATTTGTGATCACAAGTAACAGATCTATACATTTGACCATTTAAAACTCGGTACTTTTCAGGAACAGAACGGTCAAGTCATTCTTAAATATAATTTAGCTATAAAAACCCAATCCTTAATTGTCTATTCGCCTTGTTTCTAATTAATGCCATAAATTTGGACAGTCTGAAATGCAAGTTGACGCAAGGAAACATTAAGATTGCCTCATAGACTATGCATGCATCAAGTCATGGGAAATATTGGCTTAGCTCAATTAATCAGTTTTTATCAACGTTAATTAATCTTTTGGTACTCGCTACATCGCGAGTTTTCAGTCTAACAGTTCCAGCCTCTAAAACCTGAGATTGTGATAATTAGCTTTGGTTAAATAAAAATGTAACCAGGATTAAGTGTTTAATTAATCATGTTTAAGAAAAAAAAATATCATGGTTATTTATATCTCGACTTTGCGACTCGAAGCTTCGAAGGTATAGCTTCTAAGAGGTTCGTATGCCGAGTTGCGAAATCACGAGATCGCGACTTCACAACTTGGAGTTTCGAAGGTAAAGCTTCCGGGAGGTTGGTATACTGAGTTGCGAAATCGTGAGATTGCGATGATATGATTTAATTAAATTGGGGGATAAAACCAGATTAAGTGTTTAATTAATTACATTTCTATCTTTATCGCAACTTCGCGACTCGGGGCTTTGACGGTGTATCTTTTGAGGGAAAACATGCCGAGTTGTGAATTTTCGACTGAGTTTAACCACGACTGAACTTTTTACCTTTAACACTAACCTGGGTTACTTAAAACAAGAGTCTCGTGGTTTCGGCTATCGGGATTACGACAGTAAGGCTTTTGGAGTTAGTAAATGCTGAGACATGAAATATCGATGATGCTTAGCCGTAGTTTAGAAAATCTTTACTCTCGCTACTGACCTGGGTAAAACTTTAAGCTTAATTCACCATTTCGCTATTCGGGAATTGTGAACTATGTGATCTATAACACCTGACATATGAAATCCTGAGGTAAGAAAGGGGAAAAATCAGTGAACAAAAAGTATAACTCGCCTTGAGAGTATGATAACCATCGTCGTTCGCGTGATGAGACTTCTGAGATTTTGGAAAAAATAAAGGCAAATATGAAAACCAACTTTCGATTTCGAGTATTAAGAAATAAAATTCAAAATAGGCTAAAAAAAAAAGGCGGCTCCAACAGTGGGTTTCTTATCCCCCTTACCCTTCTTACATTGTTTTTTCTTTCCATTAGGCTATTGGGTGGCCTTCAAATTTGTCGATTGAACACTGTGTACATCCAATGTTTGGGTAGGGGGAGTAGCTGAAACAATAGTTTGGTTGGCCACTGTGTGTTGTATATATAATTGTTGCATTTGTTTTGTCAGTTGTTTAGCGAGCTTCATTTGTGTTGAACCTACATTACCATCGGCATGTGGTCCAACTCTCTATCTGATTTTATCAAGTATGGATCATGGTGCATCAGGAAAAACCTCATACAATAAACTAGATTGAGAATAAATCAACTCAAGTTGTTGATCTCTCATGATGGCATCTTCTTTGGAAAACACTCCCAACGTTGTGATGTCTTTGGATAGCTGTGGGACCAAAGACTTAAGGAACCACTTAAGCAGGAATGTTGGTGGGACCAGTACCTTAATCAAACTCTTTCGACGTCTCCACTCTCAGATGTGGTCAGAGATATGGTCCGCTTTTGTCTGTTCAAAATTGGCCAACAATTTTGTGCCAGCATCTTATGTCATAGGTAGTTGGAAATGGTTTAGGAATACCATTTCCAATTCACCGAAGGAAGAATATCTCGAGTAGTCAAGCTCAATGTACCATTTCGTAGCACTCCCAATAAGAGTGCATTGAAACAATCACAATTGTACAGAGTCATATTTCAATTAATTAGACAAGCACCAAATATGAAAGGTGGTCACATAATCCCCTGTATCTTCGTTAGGCCTAGCCTCAAACTTTGGTATGTTCGAAGGCAATTTCATCGGCATAGGAGGCCAACGTGGATTGTGATAGATGGGGTCGTTCAACAATCTTGTCAACTCTAACAAATGTAAGGTTGCCAAGAAAGTTATCTTTGGTTGGTGTTGCTGATAACCATGGAAAAAGGAGACTAGAGTTTGAGTGGCACTAGGTTGCAAGGAAAAGTTGGGTGGCTGGCTAGGGTTCTGGTAAAAACCATGGCCATGACCAACGTACAGATTTTGCATGTGAGGAGACATCATCGGCTGATTCCTGAAATAGGACGTAGATGGTTGGGCATGCATTACATTCAGAGGACTTTGGGAAGGGTTTCCCCATGCCGATCCCATGGGCATAGGCATAGCACCTTGTCCGGGGTTCCATTGGTTGTGAAAAGAATTGCCCCAGATCAACATTCCTGACGAGGGAACTGATCCTTGACAAGAATTCCAAGATCTTGATGCGGAAGAAATTCATGGGTTTGCCCCCTATGCAGGAATAGTACCCTGCATAAGATTAGGTTGGCCACAACTGGGGTTGCCCCCGGTCGGGAAAGCAACTGACGAAAAAGCGTTGTTACCAAACGCAACAAACAAAGAAAATGGTGTCGACCCTACCGCCATATTATGAGAAGGTGGTCCTTGACTCCCTACTCCAAGTGAACTATGGTGTGTGTTTGGCCTGATAGATTGTTGGTGGGTATCGTCGAGTGAAGGGGACGAAGGAGGTATATGACCTCCCCCGTAAGGGAAAGCGTTAAAAGGAGTTGAAGTGCCCCCCATGGGTCCTTTCACAGGAGCATTAGAGCTCCCTGACCCCAGACCTAAAGTCTATAAAGTGGAGTAAGATAGTATAGGGATGGTACTTGTGGTAGGTATCCCATATGAGAATGGAGGGCCTTTCACACTATGTGTGAAAGGAGCAGTGATCTTCACCAAATATAGGATTGGACCACTGCTCGAGGTAGAGGTAGTCGAGACCATGGTGGCTCGGACTGGCGATGGTGGGGTAGGAGGTGGAACACCCCCTGTGACGACAACTGTGGCGGGAATATCAGTATTCCCAAAAGAAGAGACAAGATTTTCCTCCATTACCATCCGCTTTAAAGGTGACAAAAAGTCCTTTAACAGAGGTTGGTTAGGTGTGATTTACAGTGATCCAGTCGCATCAAAAGGCCCTTATTGGTCTAGCTTTCACCTTAGAGGTGGCGGGGGTGGCTCCAGTGTAACTGGTGGCAGGCCAAGAAGCCTTCGTGACAAGAGGAGCTCATGATCCTCCACTATGTGAGAATATAAAAGACACACTAGGGCTTTCTATTCATTCAAAAACAACACACACTAGAAAATTCCCTACAAGATAAAACAAGAAAACACTAAACTAGTTGGAAGAACAGTTACAACAACCAACACTAGAGAAACTTACTGGTGAAAGTGCAACTCGAACAAGGAAGCACCCTCCAGGTATACTCTGCAAAGTGTGACCCAATGTCTATCCTAGGTACTGTGGTATACCCCCGCAGTCACCTGTGTATGTCCCTAAAAAAGATAGGCAACTAGGTTTCCAGCGCATGAATAGTCACCAGGCAGGTACAATCGACAGTTGGGTAGACCACAATGAGCAGGGTATCAAGCCCGAAACCTGTCAAGGGTATCGAAAGCAAGTGGTCTAGAAGACAACTGAGGACCTCGAACGGATTTGAGACCCACGAAGCTTCGTGGAAAATGCAATCGACGGAATCCCAAGACAAGCCCTCTATATGTGTTCTCCACTACGATTGGTCTGGCTTTAGAGGGTTTATCTCCACTACCTTTCTGGATGTGACCTCGTGTTTAGCCCCTGTTTTAGAGGGGGGTCTCGGATAAATTTCACGATTCTGGAATTTTAACACTCCCTAGCTCAGACTCCAATGCTTGATTTAATGGCCTTGAAGAGTTTCCTCTCCAACCTAATTCAAGGCCCTAACCCTAAACTGGTTGGTTGACCCTACAAACATAAAAAGTCTAATTAATTTTAGATTTAGCATTAATTTTTATGGCTTGTCTTAATTCAAAGGTTATGAAAGTGAAACTAGTGTTATTTGAAAGACAAAAGAAAATAAATAAAGAGAAAGCTAGAAACAAAATAACTTCTTCTTGACTCAATTCTTAATCAACTTTTCACACTAAAAATTTCTAAGATCTTTGAACAACAAACTCAAAACAGGATTTCACTCGACTATGAGCTACTTATCGTCTAAGTAAACCATCAAGAACTTATGAAAGCAAAGACTTTTCCTGGTTACTAATGCAAACCAACACTATTTAACCAAACAAAGAAATAAAAGTTTTTTTTTTATTTGAATTCTCACAAAGAAAAAAAGGAAAAATATCAACAAGTAAAGACCCATAAAACTTTTGGCCTAAGTGTAGATCGCAAAGAGTCACTCTTAAAAACAACACACAAGCAGATTAAAAAGGACTCTCACACTTGTCTAAAAAACCCTATAAAAGGAAAATTTTGAGGAAAACTTATTAATGACAAAGAAAGTTATTACTGTGATCAAACCTAAGTTACTGACTGCTATAAAAAAGACCAAAAAATATGAGAGGGATAAACTTTTGACAAAGAAAAGGATGGTTGCCTCTCCTTAAACAAAAATCTTCTCAATGGGCACGTTGTTGTCAGTTCAACAGCTAGCGTGTGCACGTGAGATGTGTAAGGTCAGAGCGCGTGTACATGCATGCAGACCTTATGCAGGCCGCGTGTACTTATGGAAGTCTCAAAAATGAAAAGACAAGCAACTAGGCACTGGCAGAGATTACTGGTATCGAGGACTAGAAACTCTTGAAGACTCAGAAACTCACTTTGACAGAAAAAATAAAATAGTTCAAAGAAAATTTCATAGAAAAAAATAATTTGAGGTGGAACCTAAGCCATAAAATGCAAACAACAAAGACTAGAATGAGTTCCAGAAAACCCTTGAGAAGGATTTCTTCTGACAGGGGAGAGGATGATTGCCTCTCTAAAAGAAATTTTCTGAAATCATACACACGACTAACACTTCCTCAGCTAGCGTGTACACATGAGCTATGTGAAGGTAGGGCATGGGTACACGCATGTAGACCTTATACAGGCCAAGTGTACCTCTGTGGGTCCTGTAAAAAAAAATGCAGTTAAGCAAAGAAACATAGATAACTGGTATGGAAGACTAGAATCTCTGTTAGCTCATGCTTTTGCAGAAACTTTAAAAACAAGGAATGAAACCAGTTTTTAAAAATACCCAAGAAAATATATTCCCGGAAACCTTAGAGATACACAGTATGGTCGCCAATTTTGTTGTGGGTGGGAATCCCTCCTACGGACTTAGAATTTAAGGGCTCTAATCATGCATGCAAAAAATGACCATTTGAAAGGCCTCTACTCTTTCCTATTCTCCCAACAAAAAACCCCAAATTCATTCAATACAAAGGTGTAAGTGAGGTTCGGTAACTATACCTTAAGTCTTTCATTTGATGTCAATCCCTTTTTGTTCACTCACTCTTCGATTGCAATCCTCCTCCCAAAGCTAACTTGCATTCACATATGAACAAAAAAAAGGATGCGAACATGCATTTCATATACTAATTACTGTGTTAGTTGTGACAATATCATAAAATAAACATTCAAATTGAACACATGATATGGCGGGACAGGAAAAGTATTCCTTTGTATTAATCTTCACAAACATAAAATTACAATATGTGGTTGGCATTGCTCCTCGAAACTAGTCTTGGGCTCCTCTTCAACTGTCCTCCATCTACTTTGCTCTATACTTCTCTTTGCACAAGGATGGCTAAAGGTTGGGATAAGGGGAATGCTCAATTGGGTATAGTCTCTTTACTATGATTTTCCTCCTTTCAAAGGGGACCCCTACCACTTCTTTTATAGGCTAGAAGGAGCTAGATATTTGGTCAAATGACTGGCCATGCATGGTCGAAAGGCTTAGTTAACTTGCCCAAAGTTGTGTGTTCCATTAGCAACTTTCCTTTTTCCATGCTTTTCTAGGTACACGCGGGTTGTATTCGAGCAGCTAGTGTGTACACGCATGCAGTAATGGAGTAGGGTGCATGGGATCTTATAAAAGGGGTTTTTAAGAAGAGTTGTTTAGTAGTGTTTTGGCAAGTAAAGAGTCTGACATGGACTGATGCCAGGTAAGTATCTCTGGTGCAATTTACGGTTATAACAAAAAGGCGGAGCATCTGGTCATGGAGAGCGACGCAACTCATAAGAACATTGAGAAGATCGGAGCCAAAGGTAGAGAGATACTATAGTTTTCTATCTCAGAGTAGGTGGTCACCACTCTGGCCAACAAGAACAATCAGGATCAATAGCAGTGCCATCGAATAAAGGAGATGTATGACGTACTGCAATAGGAAGTATATGAAGCAAGAAGAAAGTAGTGATAGTGGAATAAGTCGAACAGTAACTCGGGACGAGTCACAATGTCATTGTTCGGGGGCTGTTGGGAATAGGGCCATTGTGGGTAAAAGGCACGACATGGAGGAAATATAGATGGAAAAAAATCATGCGAGGAAAACATACAAGAATAAGGGGAAAAAAGACAATTGGCAAGAAAAGCAGCGAACAAAAATGTGCATGCATAGGAGAAAAGCGTGCAAGTCCAACATGCAAGAAGACCTAACTAGATTAGGTTTTTGGTAAGAGAATGTAATGGTTGATGAGCCAAGAATAGATATAAATAGAGACCTAGGAGGTCTTAGGAGGGAGGGGGGGGGGGTTTGGTGTCTTTGATGGTTGTCATGAGTTACTCGCATATGGAGTAACAAGTATGTAACAAAAATATGATCTGATACCTTTTTGTAAGTTGTTGAGCTTTGGGAGGGAAAAGTGACTAGACATTGAGGGTTATATCGTAGGCTGAGGATCTTGGTGTGATCTAGTCAGCCTCATAAGGGTCGTGCAGTATGTTTTATGAATTTAGAAATGGAGTTGTAGTGCATGTAGTGCCATGCATGACAGAACCATAATAAAAGATCCTTAGAGCCAAATCTTTGTGGATGTATCCCAGGAGGGGGTGAGCCATGGTAAATCATGTGTTGTGTGGAATTATTATTGTTTATATATTTCCTATGAATGGTCAAATATTAGATGAATACTTTGATGAAGTAGCTAGATATCTTGATTTACATGCATGTACAAGGAACAATAGAATAACTAAGATCGATGAATGACAGAATATTGCTTTAAGAACTAGATAGAAATCTTAGGGCACACTAACATATCCCCATTTAATCCTAGACTGCAAGCACTTAAGTATTGTGGTCACCCATTAATACTATCTCAGGTGAGACTGCACAGTGCACTTTGTGTATTGCATTGCCTTCTAATTTACCAGGAGGGCCAATAGTTTTAGAGGCTTTGTTGAAACCCTAGTAGACTTGAACCTAGGTCAATCATGTTAAAGGTATAACTCGGAGAAATCAAGCCAACACGTAATTTCCCAATTTTAAGTGAAATTCCTTTATGCACACCAAATATTCCTCAATTATGTCAAAATAATGAGGATAAAGACATATCAACTATCTCTCAAATTGCATGATGTGGCTTTCATCGACTTTGATGAGTAGAGACTTTATCTTCTTCCAGTATTCATGAGAGCATTCAATTTTGCTAATTTGAAATCAAGTCTCCTGCGAGATATAGGTCATGATGACCCCCACAATATTATCCTTCTTCCCATCAACAATGAATTTTTCATGATCATCTGTTGGATATGGAGTCATTGTCATTGTATATTTTCGTGGTCCTTTATTATTCAATAGGGTTTCCATTTCTGGTGCCCATACAATATAATTTGATTCATTCAAAATAACATGATTGATCTTTGAATACATCTTCGATATCTTGAAAGAAATGATCTTTTTCCACAAGTTATAGTCAACAAATCACCATCCCAGAGTCAATCACACTACATATCTAACTCAACATTATTTTTGGACAACAAGCGAGGTCACAATCAGTCACTCTGATACCATGTTGGGGATTAGGTGTAACCTGATATGAAACAAATAAATAGAACTGTAGATAAACAAAGAGGATTAACTTTCAATATAAGAAGTGGTTTTTTAATACATTGTTACAACACTTAAGCACAATGTATTGTGATCAAAACATCACAATGCATGTTTAACATATTCACACATGTTCACTTCATAAAGTTGTACATTTGATAATGACCCATATGGTTTTCTATTTATAGTTTCAATATCTAACCAACTTCCTTTGAATTGGGAATATCTTTTCCACATATAACCTTTAGTGGTTAGAGTTGACTCTATCAAATCTGCGTTTTCTAGTTAGCTTGACAAGGATACTTGACTCGACCATCCACATGTCCAATTAGTAGTCAATTGCTCAGCTGATCAATCTGCCAACCGAATTTCTTAAATTGTTGGTTGAATTTCTAACCAATAGGTTTGTCAAATACTCAACCAACTGATGTAGATATATGGTTGATCACACGACCGACAATTTCCATATGTTGGTCGACTCCCCGACTGATCGATTCTAGGAGAAGTGTGATGAACCATTAGATCCTGAGGTTCCAATAGTACCCTAGTTTCCATCCACCTCTTTAATGGGTTTCCTTAGACGAATATAATAGATTCCTAATCTCTATTAGAGTTAGTAGGATCTCATGTGCTTGAATCCAAATCATCATCACATTGTTGAAATTCATACATGTATCTAGATCCAGCCTCCGTTGTAGTTCCTTGGATTTGATTGGATCGACTCCACTATTGTTGGATCCATTGGTATGATATTCAATCAAAACTAGCTCATTTCTTATCTTTGGAGCACCTTTTCTTGTTCATCAATACTTCTCAAGTTGTATCCTCCTCCCTCTCACCCCCTCTCCCTCGGAGGGTCCATCAATTCATATGTCCCCATATCAACAATAGTTATGATGTTGGACTTGACCCTTTTGATATATCCATATGTTTATACTTTGGAACCTTTTTCTAACCTCATTTTGTACTATATTGAGTGATCTGAAAATAGTGAGCTGACTTATTATGCTATGCAAGCACCCTCTACTTCATTAAAATAAACTTTACAGGACCTTGCTTCATGTATTTAAAATATGAAAGATAGATTATGTGCCAAGTTTATGCTTCTTCTTTTAAATGTTTATGTGTGAGGATATGTTCTTTTAAATGGTTAAATATGTACTTTCAATAAAAACAAAACAACATAACTTGCAGCAAATAAACCATCAAACTCACAACAAGAACAACATGATAAAGGAGTTCACCCCTCTCTGGGCTACATCTCCTTGAGCCTCCATCAATGGACTTGGCTCTCTAGGATTAATTTGTCAAAAATTATTTTACAAGCTGCTGCTCAACTCCAATGGAAATTCTGACTGTACCATTGGAATCAGAATACATAAAAACCCCAAAAAATGACTAATAAAACTCTGAAAACGGATCATGGATCATCCGAGCATGACCTCTTCTACACGTGGCCTTAAGCTTCTATGAACTTATCTTTGGAAAAAACACCTATAAAAGTCCTCAAAATCCTTTGAAACCTATCCCAATGTGTTCAGATCATAACAATTATCCAAAAATGACTATTCAGTCACATAAAACAAACTTGGACTCACCAAACTATGACCTCAATCAATGAGGGATTCAAGCTCCCTGGAGCTTCCTGAAACTTCAATGGTTAAAAACCTACAAAATAAGTCTTCAAATGTCTTTGAAAATAGTGCCAATGGATTCAGAATGTCCAAAAACCCCTAGCTGGGCTTTTACGGCACCTCATTCGGCCAAAAAATGAAGAAGATAGGCTTCCTGCCATTCTCTTCCTTCAAGCTTGTTGTCTCTGGTTCGCCAAAATGCACCTCCTGTACGTTGAACCAATAAAATGCTCCAAAACATGTTCTTAAACCCAGCACATGTGCATAACCCAAAAATGGATCAAACTGTAGGACGGTTAGGGCACGCCAGCCCCTAACCGCCAAGGCCACGGTCACATGGGTAAGCACCCGAAACCATGGGCTAAACATTTCCAGAGCCGAATGGTTAAATGACAAGTGTCCAACCAACGATTGGTTATAACCATTCAAACCAAAACCAAGAAAAGTTCACGCGCACAAGTTGTGGAAAAAAGGTCATATGGGCGGTCATATGAAACCAAGGCTAACCGTTCAAACCTACTCCCGCGCATTTGATTTAAGCGCATGGTCATATAAACATATATAAAAACCACGGCCTAACTCTGTTTACAATATCTGCGCCCAAACTCCGTGGTCAGTCACATTAAAACACATAAAATCAGGGGCTGGGGCGAAGCCCTAGCTCGACCCTCGCACCAACCATACAATAAACCAAACTTAAATACATATTAACTCGTTTATATAACAAGTAACAATGCGTGGTGTGTTGGCAGGGTGGACTGTGTTAAATCTTGGATGAGAGAGGAGGTTTGGGGTTCGATTCTCATGGACTCCATAAACTTCTGAACTAACAACCATTGCAAATAATGGGGTGCCACATGGCAGCCCATGACTGGGCCACGTGGCACCAAAACACTTGTCAAAATGATGCCACGTGTTAGAATGTCCTTCAACCATATATGCCAATAACAAAATTCCATGTCACTATACGACCTCTTCCATGTCAACCTCTGTACAGACCGTACGGACTACATAGTCAACGTCCCTTTTTTTACCTGTTTGGCAATTTGAACAGATCGTGATATCTCTCGCTCCTGACATCCGTTTGAACCCAAACAAGTTGTGTTGGGTTCGTGACGATGAGGGCTACGCTCCTATTTGTTTTGAGGTAATTCTAAGAAATTTGATTTTTGAGCTAAAATTTGACCCCTGGTCCAGATTTTGATCATTGAGACCTCATTTTGTCTCAATTTCTTGGCCCTTCTATGTTGGGCACACCATTATATTCATTTTATAATACATATTGATGAGTATGGATATGCCTACCTTGTCCCTACTCAGATATTGTATACTCATGACCTTTTGACTCTATTGTTGACAGGTGGCACTCCTTGGCCTCGTCCATGGGAAATCCTCCTTCCTAGGACACTCATCTCCCTCCTTGGCCCTCTCATATCTTGGTAAAAAGAATATTGTAATGTATTTCAATCATACTGTTTTCTCCTAACCTCAATCACCCAAAAATGGTTCACTTGTGAAAAATACACAAGTTCATTGTAATACACTTCAAAACAACATGTTTATCATTCATTTCACTTCATTCCACCTCCACTAGACCTTTAGAAACATATGTGAAAAAATCATACATGAAAACCCATCTTGGGTAGCACACTTTTTACCCCTAATAAGTGTGTTGGTGAGCATAGAAAACACCCCCAAAACCTTCACCAGCTCATAAAACCCCCAATTTTGACTATTTCCGACCAAATTTTCCATAAAAGTAAAATAATTGTAAATGTACATTTCTAAGCTATAATTTCTATTCTTATCCTTGATTTGGTCAATTAATCATTGTTTATTATGACCATGTCATGGGGGTTCAACCATTACTTTTCTTATAAAAACCTATAGATCTATCCATTTATCATCATACATCCACATACAGTAAGTACATTATACATGTTATCCTCGTTTTGTGGATAACTAAGGAGATGATGTCTCGAGCCCCTCAGGTTGTAGATATGGAGTGCCGAGAGAATACATGACCAACAGTACCCTTTTCACAGATGAAAAACCCACTCACCATCACATACGGTGATCCGTATTTAGGAGTGGAACAAATTGATTAACAACTTGAATACAATAAACACAGAGATATCAATAATAACACAAATATCCAGTGAACAATATCTTCTATTGAATAATGAAATAGGATGAAACTGTAAAACTATAGAACTGAAACACTTGCTTGAATGGTGGTAGCTATCTCTAAGAAGAGATGTGGCTGCTATGCACATCCGTATGAGCAGAATGGAATACAATGATGCTCCATAGGCCTTTTTTATATTACTCATGAATATCAAAACCCTAGACATAAAAAAACCTAACCCTAGAAGGTGAAACACCAAAAGTGATGTGGGCCCTATGGGTAAGTTGGTGTAATTTGGTACCTCAACTTTCCAAGGTCATAAATTTTGCATATGACCTTCGTTTTAGTCAAGTGATAGCCTGTTGGAAAGGTATTTCAGAGAGCTACACATTCTGTCATCAAACTCTGACTCTGTCTATAGTTTAACTATGGAGAGACATAAAAAAAAAATGTTTAGGGACCCAAAACGGCCCTAGAAGTACAACAAGATGTGCTGACATGAAAACATACAAAATAATCCAGTTGGATTAGACAAGAGACCACCTGTATCGACCCGGAGGATGTGTGGGGCTTCATATAGCCCAGAAGTGTAGAACCCGCCATTAAAAAGCAACACAAAAGAATGTGATGAACAAAAAATGGACATAAGGAGCCAGTTGGGATAGGTGGGTGGCCACCAATATCCATATGGATCAATCCTCCCCCCTTAGGAAGAAATGGTCTCTATTTCATTGAGTTCCCCCAGCAAGTGAGGAAACTTATGTTGGATTTGGCCCCAGGTGAGACACTTTCCTTAGTGTAGGAGTTTCCCTGCCTTGACAACCCAATAAAGCTCGATCTACTGCTGGTGAGTTCCCTTGACCTATGTGTCCACTATCTAGTTAGTGGATGCTTGTTCCATGCAGTCAGGGTTGAGATATGTTGGTGTTAGGTGTTCAACAATATCAGAGGTGTCCAATAACGGTGGAAAATATGGTCGAAGGAGGTCCACATTAAATATTGGATGCAGAACAAGGAAGGGTGGAGTTTTGAGATCAAAAGAATTTCTACCCACGACCTTGGTGATAGTGTAAGGCCCATAAAAAAGTGGGAAAATATTTTGATGGGGCCTGGTGAGATGATTTAATTGATCTAGGTGGATATCGGGGGCCACCCACCTTTTCCAAATGGCTCAAAACAATTTTCTGGCCATTTTGGCAATTTACTATTTTTAGCAGGTTTTCACTTCTGGGGCCATTTTGAGGGCCTAAATGAATTTTTTTCGAGATCGAGGTTCTAAATGATAGCCAAAGACATAATTGAGCCCCCAAAATGAATCTCCTCGACGATACCTTTCCAACGAGCTATCACACGCCTAAAACGGAGATCGTACGCAAAAGTTACGACCCCGGGAAGTTGATGCACCAACTTAC
>JZKD02S1804557.1:270418-308748 GCA_000966675.3 Picea glauca | reverse complement strand
GTAGAACTTAAAACATGAACTAGATTTGCTCTGCTTTCAGTTTTCAATTTGAACGTGAATTAAAAGGAATGCGAGTTTGAATTTACTCTGTTTTGGTTAGGATAGTTAGTTTATTTTGTTCTGTTAGGATAGCTAGTTTGAAATTGAATTAGAGGAAGCTTCCAGTACCAGTAGGGTAAATAGGATATTTCTTTATTTTTCTATGGATAGATTCAGACTTATTTTTGATGTTTATATTAAAAGGATTCTAGGAAATAGAAGGTAGGATACATTGTTTTCTGTGTCATTAGTTTACTTTATGTGACATACTCTGTTTCTAGTATAATTTGTTGTTACTTAGTTTGATTGCTGAAGTAGTTTCATTTTGAAATAGACATCTTACTTCTAGAATTAATTCAAAGGTAGTTGTTAAAGATATTTCATTTTTGTTTAGAATTGAATGCTGTAGAATTTAAATGAGAATGCTTTAGTTAGAATGCTTTTTTCTAAATTAGAATAAATTAAATAGATTAGAGATAACCTAGGCTTAGAGCAGAGTAGACAATTAGGTTCTAGTCCTGCACATACAATGTTTGTGTCTCAAAGTTTACCTCCCTGGGTTGACATTTTATGTAAGCTATTATAGAGATATAATTAGCCCAACAATTGCCATGGGAATAGAGCACAGTGGTGAGTGTAGCCACAGTAGGTCGACTAAGGAAGTCAGTGACATGATTGGAGATACATGTCTTATACTTGATATTGATATGGAACTCCTGTAGGTAGGTGGACCACTTCTGATGGCGGTCATTCTGCAATTTCCCCTATGTCTATATGAACTGCAGATGCCTGTGATCAGTGTGTATGATTGTCTCTTTCCCCAGAATGTAATGATTCCATTGACGACAGGCTTGTATAGTGGAATACATTTCCTTGTCACAAGTGGGGTATTTTCGAACAGTATCAGAGAGTGTCTCACTATGGTATGCCACTGGATTCTTATGTTGTCTGAGAATTTTGCCCATAGCATAGTCAAATGCATCAGTCTCAATCTTGAATGGTTGTTGCAGATCGAACAAGGAGAGTACTAGAACTAAGCACGAGCGATGATTCATATAATTGAATTCTCATTGTTTATCCTTCACCCACATGAACTTAGCCCTACCACCGCCCTTGGTCACTTGGCTAAGGGCCCATGCAATATGGGAGAATCCCAACACAAACCATTGGTAGAATTTGGCTAGTCCCAAATATCTTTGAAGCTCGGTCAGTGTGGTCGGGGATGGCCAGTCATGGATTACTTGGATCTTAGCTCGATCAACATGTACACCATGCTCATCAATAATGTAGCCCAATTATTGGAACCTATTCATTCCAAAAGAGAACTTTTCCAAGTTGGCATAAAGCTTGTACTGTCGCAGAGTGCTCAAAACCTTCTAAATATGTCGCATGTGCTCTTACCACGTTCTTTTGAATATTAGGATGTCATCCAAATATACTACCACAAAGGAGTTGGTGAAGTGTCTCAATACATCATCCATAAACCTCATGAAAGGGGTTGGTGCATTTGTTAAGCCAAAGGGCATGACTAGCCATTCATAGAGACCTTCATTAGACTTGAAGGTTATCTTCCATACATCAGTTGGTTCTATGGGAACCTGGTGGTAGCCAGACTTTAGGTCAATATTTTTGAATAATTTTTCCCCCTTGAGTTGGTCAAGAAGGTCATCAATCCTAGGAATGGAGTAGAGGTTCTTGACTATGATTTTGTTTAAGGCTTCGTAATAAATGCAGAGTCACCAAGTCCCATCATTCTTCTACACTAGTACAATTGGGCTTCTGTAAGGGGAGGAATTGGATCCGATGTTCCCCTTCTGAAGAAGTTGTTGGATCTGACGCCTGATTTTTTCATTCTCCATCAACGAGCACTGATAGACTGGTCCATTAGGTAGAGGTGCACTGGGGGTCATATCAATTGGATGCTTGACTTGGCAGTGTGTCGGTACCCCATTAGGTGAGGTGAATATGTCTCTCTATTCTTGCACGATCTTTTCCACCCGCTTTTGCTGCAAAGAGAGGCATTGTGTAGAGGCCACAGATGTGGCACTGACCTTCTTCTTACTATGAGCATGGATCACAAAGAAGACGAACTTCCCATTCTGTGAAACAACCTTATTGTATTTCTTAGCAGAGATTAAAGAAATAACAGTAGGCGACGCTACCTCTGGGATCATGTACAATTGTCTACCCAAAGTAATAATAACATTGTGCGGTCTAGACACATACACAACATGATGCTTCCACAAATATGGTTGTCCTAAAATAACATCATAAATTTCAAGGGGAGAAATATCACATAGTACCTCATCTTTGAAAGGCTTGATGTTGTAGGGCAAATGACACTATTGGCTGACAAGAATATCTCTTCCTTGGTGAAGCTAGTCAATGGTGTAGGGAATTGGGTGCGGTGTCGCTGGAAATTCCATCCACTTGAAGACCTATGAAAAAATCGCTTTCTTCTGACTACCGTTGTCTACATTGAAATGAATTAGACCCCCCATGACCCACATCTGCGAGTGAAAGAGGTGTTCCCCTTCCTTTGGTTCTTCCGGTTCACTTGGTTGGACTTTGGTGGTAGCGACAGTGGCACTGGGTTCGGCATCAATAATCTTCTTCCCTCTTTCAGTATTTGACTTAGAATCAGAATCAACCTCTGACTCAAAAGCCTTTATCTTCACTATGAGGGACTACTTGGAGTGGCATTCTTCAGTGTTGTACCAAGGTATTTTATGGTACTCACACCATTTTCCCATGTCCTTCTTCATCTTCTCATTGACCTTCTTGTGTTGCAGATTGGAATGGTTTTCCCAAGGGTGGCCATCTCAACTTGGTCCCTTTCTATGTGGGTTGGGGCTTCCTTTGCCCTGCTTCGGTTGTGAGGGGTTTGGAGGTCCAAACTCTCCCAATTTCTTCTTAAATTTTTTCTCGATCTTGGTAGTGTGTCTATAAGCTTTGCCCAACAAGGCTATGTCCAGGAAATCCATTTCTATTTGAATGTATATATACAAACATGTGTGGTATTTGAGAATCAGATGACTCTCAGAGTCTTTGATACCCAATTTGGTGCATAGGGTATGGAAAATATTAGTGAAATTTGGTATTGTCTAGTCCCTTTCTTGATGTAGGGTGGTTCATCTGGTGTACTGGTCCTCATAGATTCCAATAGGGTAGTATTGTTATTTAATGTTGTTTCGAAAGGAATCCCATGTTGGTGCCACCACAAACATTTTATATTCCTCCTTGTCCCTTTGATCATACTAAGTATCCCACCAGTCTTTAACATGGGGAACAACCTTGAGGAGTGAAAAAGTGATTTTTTCCCTATCGTAAATATTGTGGACCAAAATATTCCTTCGAGTAGATTCAACCATTTATATACAACATATGCATCTATCAGTCCTTCAAATAATGGAATATCAAAATTAATTGTACCTTGAAGGGGGTTACATGGTCGCTTGATGAAGATGCTTCTCTTCTAGGAAGTTGTCAAAGGATCTATGTGAAGTTTTCCATCATTTCGTTCCTTTGTCATGTGAGGGCTTGCTCGAGAAACATTTTAATAATATCTCCTACTCCATCATATTTATTTTTTTCCCCCATGGGTTGTTTTTGGGCTCAACGCAGTCGATCTTGTAATGTCTCGATTGGTTCAAGTACCAACTTCTTGAACCCAAATCTTGTCGGGGACATGCATGAAGAAAAATAAATGAAGAGAAAACCACTCTAATACCACTGCTATGGATTTAGGCATGGAATGAACTAATTAATAGAATGAATACAATAAACACATATATATGAAGAATAACAAAAATAGTGAACAATATATTCTATTAAATAATGAAATAGGCTGAAACTATAAAACTGTAGAACTAAAACACTTGCTCAAATGGTGGTATCTATCTCTAAGAAGAGATGTGACTACTACGCACATTCGTCTGAGAAAAATGGAATACAATGAGGCTCCATAGTAATTTTTGATATTACTCATGAATGCCAAAACCCTAGACATCCAAAAACCTAACCCTAGAAGGTGAAAAGCCAAAAGTCATGTGGGCCCTATGGGTAAGTTGGTGTAATTTGGTACCTCAACTTCCCAGGGTCGTAAATTTTTCATACGAACTGTGTTTTACGTGTGTGATAGCTCATTGGAAAGGTATTTCATAGAAATTCACATTCCCCCATCAAACTCTGACTCCTTCTATAGTTTGACTATGGTGAGCCAAAGAAACAACGTTTAGGGCCCCAAAATGGACCTAGAAGTACAACAAGATGTGTTGACATCAAAACATACAAAATAATATATTTGGATTAGGCGAGAGGCCACCCATATCCACATGGAGGATGTGTGGGGCTTAAGACAACCCCAAAAGTATAGAACCCACAATTACAAAGCAGTACAGAAGAACGTGTTGAAAAAAAATGGACACGAGGAGCCAGTTGGAATAGGTGGGTGGCCACCAATATCCATCTAGATCAAATGGTCACAGGTTTACAGATGGCATCCACCACACCAGTTGGATTCCGAAATGCAATGGGCCTTTCTCCATGAGGTGCAAGTCATTATTATGGTGAGCATCATTTCAATATCTAAGCCATTTAATTATGTTGTATCTTATATCTCTCTAGATTTCATGATATGTTTTCTACTGGGAAATCCTTTAATGAGCCATTGTAACGTTCCCGACCATACTTACCATTTTCCATCATTATTCCCATCCATTTCCTTATCTCTTGGGATTTTAGGGTGTATTGACCCAAGAAGGGGTTGTCCCTCATTCTATGGGAAGAAGGGGATAAAGGCCTAGAGGGGTTGGTGATGGGTAAAATATAAAGGCCTTATATAAACCTTCCATATGCTTCACCTAAAGATCACCCAATAAAGAAATGAAATGATTATATTTAAATAAAGGGGACCCACCATATAATAAAGATATGCTTGAAAGGTTAGTTGAAGGATAGGAGGTCTCATCACGAGCCGACCTATCATGTCCATCGATATCTAGTGGTATGACATTGTCATCATTTGGTCACCAAACAAGGGCAATGACTTTCAGTTGCATGGTTGAGAGAAAGGGAGTCTCATCAGGGGCCAACCTTCTCATTTCCATTAGGTATTTGTGGGTAACATTGCCACCACCTGGTCACCACACCAAGGCAGTGACCTTCAATCTCTCCATATGTTATTATGAAATAAAATAAAGAAATAAATATTAAAGACAATTGATAGGCTTGGAAAAAGTGCATTGCAAATGAAGGTACCACACACCCTCTACAAAGGCACCCATGAATGAGACACTATGACCCCTTGTATGTCATGAGACCTATGCCCATTGAGTCTTGACCCCATCCATCTCATACACTTTACATGTATTAAAGAGGGACCTCCTGGAAGCTCTCCTTGACCTAGGGAATGATATACCCAATGGGACACCTCATCAACCCTCCCATACTTAATCTTGACAACTCATATAGTGTCTGTTGGCACAGGGGTAGACCCAGGTTTCAACACTCAAGATCACACCAACAATTCCTAGCTACTGGCCCTTTCAGTAACACTTATGAAGTAGATGCAGTCTCACTCGAAGCAATGATGTGGGGGTTGCAGGATAGAGATGTCTACAACTAGCAAAATATCAAGGGGATCTTGTATAACAACATTCATAGTATTCATATATCATTTACCAAAAAAATCTACTATGCGCGGCTATATATCTTGATCTAACACAGTAATGCAAATAACAGTATAATAATGACAGAGATCAAAGCATTAATAACTCACACAACACAAAATATATGTGGTTCACCCTCTCTCTAGGGCTACGTCCAAAGAACTGTTCTTATGATATATTAAGATAAAGCTTATAGTTCTGATCTACACTCATGGCCACCAGATCCTCTCTCTCCTTCTGTCTTTCTCTACCCCCTTCTACGCACCCAGCTGCAAGATCTAATCTTTGCACCCAATTGAAGATCTTACAATACCAGAAGGCTTCAACACTTCTCTCTCACAATACAATGACCTCTCACCATAGTAATAGAGCTAAATCAATAACAATAACATACCCTTCTCTAGTACCGACCTGACCTAGGTCCTCTCGACCTATATTTATATATTATATTCCCTTACTAATAGCCTTAGGCCGAAACCTAGGTGTCAAAACCCTAATTACCAAAACCCTAGGTGTCTAAAACCCTAGGTCAAATTAATCCTCTTTTTTCGGACTTCACCAGCCTGTCTTTCCTTCCTTCTCGTGTAGTTCTCCAAAGAATCCAATAGAGATTTTCCCACTTCCTGAGTCATCCTAGGTCCATCTTCCTTGCTTATCTGTCATCCTCGATCTCCTCATCCAATGGCTTTGTTTTCTGCACTTCACTCCATATTTTCTTCTTTTTTTCTCACTTCGACCCAGTAACAGTCACTGTGTCTTCCGAAAAGTTCACTTTTTACCTTTTCTTCCTTATTCTTTGTTTCCTTTAAGAACCAAGGGAAAACGGGCCCCCAACACTCACTTGTGACTCATCCTGAGGCACTTCATATCTGCTCCTTTTGTGTTACTTTGACTTTGGACTGTCCAATGTATCCTTTTCTTTCTGATGTATGCCTCCTTCCCATTCTTGTGCAAACTGTCTTTTCTATGTTTGGTACGCAGTTTCAACTTAACCTGGTACCTAAACCCTTTTCATCATGCCTTTATTTGGAGCTGTGAGGCAACTGGTTGTCATAGTACAACTTCAGATGACTCCCATTCATCAATCCTTCTTTTCGTTCTCCATTCAACGTCTTCAGTTGCACAGGTCCTCCTTCTGTGACGTAGGTGATCTCATATGGTCCAAGCAAATGCATGCTGAACTTCCCAGGGTGTTTGATAAACTTACTGTCATATACCAGTACTAAATCACCTTACCTAAATATCCTTTTCTTGATGTGCCTGTCATGGTAGGCCTTTTCTCGTTCCTTCTGAACTTGCCGATGGAAGACTGCAATGAATCTATCTTCTTCTAGTTCGAATAATTGTGCTAGCCTCTCATGAACAGTGCCAGTATCATCCATGTTTGTAAATGAAGCAATTCGTAAGATTTGTACCAAATACTCCATCGGGACAACAACTTCAAGACCATAAAGCAACTTGAAAGGGGTCTGCGTTATTAATTTCTTGCAAGTGGTTCTATAAGCCCAGAGTACTACTGGTACTCTTAAATCCTAGTCATCCATGTTCACGCTACAAATCTTTGTCAATGTTGTCTCCAAGATCTTGTTGAAGGCTTCAACCGTTATTTTTTCTTGTGAATGGTAAGGTGTACTCTTCTAATGGTGGACTACAAAATTTTCAGTCAGGGCTACAACTGTCTTATTGATGAAGTTTCTACCTTGATCACTCATAAGGACCTTAGGGAATCCAAACCTAGTTATTATGGCATCGAATATAAAGTGTGCAGCTATAGTTGCACTACAGTCCTTGACTTCTCTTGCTTCGTCCCTTCTAGTCAGGTATTTTGTCGCAGTGATAATATACCTTGCTCCTGTGCACTTTCCTGGTGGGTTTATAGGTCCCATGAAGTCAATGGCCCATTTATCAAATGCCTACAGGGCCATTTGTGGTGCTAATGGAATCTCATCCCTTTGTGATGGTTTTCCAAATTGCTGGCATACATCGCATGCTCTGGTATATTCTTTATCATCTCTGTGTAACGTAGGCCACCAAAGGCTAGCTCACAGAACCTTCTGTGCAGTTGCTTTCCCTGCGTAATGTCCTCCTATGATGCCTTTGTGAGATTCTGCAAGGATCATCGGGTGCTCTATTTCCATGACGCATCTTCTTAGTATCTCATCAGATCCTAATTTATATAACTGACCAACTATCAGTGAAAAATCTACAGCGCACACCACTAGTTGTTTTTTCTGGGAGATTGTATACTCACTTGGAGTTGTTCCTGTTGACTAGAACTGGACTATATCTGCGAAGTGGTCATCAATATTTATAATGGTGAGTAGTTGTGCATCCGGTAATGTATCCTCTAGACTGGTAGGTTCTTCGTCATGTTCCAACCTCGATAGGTGGTCGGGGCCTTTGTTCATTTTTCCTAGCTTAACTATGATCTCAAAATCATACTCCTGAAACAACAGAAGACATCTGTAGATTCTCCCCCCCAACATTGTCTTTTTGGCAAGTTACTTTAGTGCGGAGTGATTAGTAAACATTTTAAACTATCCTCCCAACAAGTAGTGGTGGATTTTTTGCAACGCATACACCATGGGTAATCCCTCTCTCTTTGTAGTAGTGTAATTAACTTCCGCTATGGATAGATTCCTACTGGAAAATGCTAATGGATGATCAATGTCCCCTTCTCTAGGTTGTGCCAGTACTACTCCTAATGCAATGGAAGACGCATCAAAATGCACATGAAATTTGTTGCTCCAGTCTGGAAAGACTAGAATCGGCCCAGTTACCATCTTTTGTTTCAGTGTGTCAAATCTCTGCTAGCATTCTTTTGTCCAGCCGAACTGACAATCTTTCTTTAATAAATTTTCCATTGGTGCAGTAATCTGAGCATATCCTTTGATGAATTTCTTGTAATAGCCAGTATGTCCTAGCGTAGTGCGTAGTTGTTTGACTTAAGTGGGTGGTGGAAAATCTACTATAATTGCAATCTTGGATGGATCCACCAACAATCCTTGCTTGCATACAATATGTCCTAATAATACTCCAATTGGTGAGAAGAAGATGCACTTCTTCAAATTTAAAGAAATTTGACACTATCTGCATTTATCTGGCATTAGCCTTAGACATTCAATATGATTTTTCAACAAACTAAAAACAATCCAGTCATCAAAATATGCTTCTAAAAACTTATGCAAAAATTCTTTGAATGCTTCGACCACCACCCTAGAAAAGATGGCTGAGGAATTATTCAATCCAAATGGAATTACTATATATTGGTAGGATCCCCACTCTATAGAAAATGTATTCTTATGGCGGTCCTCCTTGGTGATGCAGATCTGATGGAATCTTGAAAAACCATCTGTAAAAGAATATACTTCTTGGCCTCTCATGTTATCCAACACTTCGTCTATAAATGGTGTAGGGAAAGGATCATGTAGACAAGCATTATTCAACTTCCTGAGATCTACACAAATCTTGATCTCACATGTCTTCTTATCTTGCACTACCATGCGGAAAATCCATTCCAACTCCTCGACAGGTTCAATAATCCCTACTTCCAACATTCGGTCGAGCTCAATCTTTACTTTTTCCTTATATTTCGGGTTCAGTCTGTAGGGTCTTTGCTTGACTAGATTTGCATCTATTTTCAAAGTTATTCTCATCTCTCCCATAGGTCCTTTGATACCCTTCATATAAGTGAACTTGTTCGAGAACAAGTTCTGATACTCATGCAATAATTCTGTGATTTTGTTAATGGTAGCAGTGTCCCAGTAATATCTGACATTAGCAAGCTTTGGTGTCTCCTCTGTTCCAATGTTGAATTTCTTTATCTTTATCAGTTTTCCAATGAATGTAATTTCAACTCTTGGTCCTTCCACATCTCTTCTCCCTTCTGTTTCTATGATATTCACCTTCCTTGGGTCATCATCTTCATCGACATTAATGTTGTAGAAGATCTGCAGTTTCTGGAGGGGCGTATTCCATTCATCCTCTTCTTGATCCAAGGGGAGGCCAAATGCCTCCTTAAATATTTTATGTCTTAAGATTTGCAGTGCTTGATCCACCAAAGGAAATTCACTTTCAAAAAAAAAGGTGGTTATAAAATTCTAGATCATACCTTCCCATTCTAAAGTGACGAGGCACAACTCTACTTGTAGGTACCAGTTAATCGGGGTGGTATCCAACATATTGATGAATCTGTGTACCCATTATTATCTAGGAATGTCACTCCAGGCATCTTCACAGTTGCGTACGTGGTCCTTTGGGCAGCTTTGACCTGTGTATATTACTTCGAACTTCCTACCTATGATGAAAAACACGTTGTCATCAAAGTTCGACATTGTGTCCAATCTGTGATGTTTACCTTGTGCGTTCCCCACCATCTTGCCAGTGTGGCCTTCATGGCCTCATCCATTGCCAATAGTCTTTGTTGAGTTAGTACACTTGTCTCAAATTCTGATAAGAAGTTCTCTAAAGGGTTCATCTCATCAAATGTCGGTAGATTACTCACTATTGTGCCAATCCAACAAACTTCTCTGCTTAGCCTAGAACATTTTCTTGTAGATACTTTATACATCTGGTTCTGCTAGTTCTCCAACACCTCTTCTGAGTTGGATGAACATGTGTTGTCACTTCTCCAGCTTAGATTTTTGTCAGCTCTAGGGTTGATATAATCATGTTGTCTGGCTGTTAATTTGTAGATGTTTTCCAGTTCAAATGCATGGTCTTCTTCTCTGATAGGCTCTGTATATCGTGGACCTTCATATGGATCTAAAGGTGCAATAACCCTAAGTCCAAGTTTCTCAAATGTCATGCATCTTTTCTTTAGGTCAACAAAAGTAGAATTGTCAAAGGCCCAATCAATTCTTAACAATGTGGGGTAAGAAAATTTATCATCAACAATTTCAATTACCTCAAAATATGCAAAGGTTCTTACTCCATCGATTTCCACTAGGACATGCTCTAATCGTCCAAATGGGTTGACAGCTTGTTGATTAGCCATGCGAAGCCTGATAGGGGAATATATCAGCTTGGGTTTTTCCATCAATGCCCAAGTCTTCTTAGTCATGACATTGACTTTTGACCCTAAGTCAAGGACCACATAGTCTATATAATACTCTCCTATCTGAGCATTCAAGTGTAATTCTTTATTGGTCCTTCTCCTTTTTCTAATTTGGTGTACTTCCCTATTTAGTAAGGGGTCTATATTTCCTAGCTCATATTGCTTGATTAAATCTTGTAATTCTTGTGCAACGCCTTTATCTTGAATCAACTTAACACAAGTGCACAAAAAACTCCATGAGTTTGCTTACCTCTTTCCCTTCTATTGGCGATGCAGATGGATCAAACACCTAAGGCATGCCATATTCTTTGATCTCTGGTTGTCTCTTTGATGAAGATCCTTGCCCTATTCTGAACTCTTTTCTTGCCTCCTCAAATATCTGTCCTTCTTTCTTAGCATTAAACATTGGGGTCTTTTTTGTAGCTTTCCTGACTCCTCGGTTATTTTCAATCTTTCCTTGGGCTGCTCTATCTTCTCCTATAGCAGTGCCGTCTCGAGTGATAACGTTGACTCTAGGGTCTGCTCCATGAGGTTCATCATATATCATTTGTACTTGTGGGTTCTGATGAGGCCCTCATATTTCCTAGAGTTTATCCATCAACATAGGGCATTCCTCTATGACATGCTCGAAGGAGTTATAGTAACTACAGGTTGTACAAGGATTCCGACAATCCCTTGCTAAATGTCCTGGTTGGACGTAGTTGTAACAGATTGTTTTTCCTCAGCCTCGGCCCATACCTCCTCCTCCTCCTCCTCCTATGTATCTACCACAAGAGTTGAAGTTTCCTCTCCCCGGAGAGTTGTACTGCAAAGTGTTTCCTTCTTGTTGTACTTCGCCTTGAATATTGTATATGTCTCACGACCTTTCATGCACGAGATCATAATCTCTACAATATTGATCATCGTGCCCCACTGATTTACAGAATGTACAATAAAAGTTTGAGAGTGTTTGAACATACTTCGTCATGTAGTAGGACTCACTTAGGCAATGCTTATTTCTACATACATCGCACTAGGGTAGGTTAACATGTTTTAAGGGGCCCGGCGCCCCTGAGGCCAAGTACTCATGAAATAAGGGACAATGTTCCTTATCATGGCCTTCAGATCTGCATCTTATAGACCAGATATCTTCCCTTTTGTATTTTCCTTTATCCTTCTTCATATCCTCAACCTGTAAAGACAAACTAGTTAGCTGGTTCATGATCTAGCTAATGCCTGAGCTAGATTCTCCCATCGGTGTTGATTCAAGATTCATGGATATCTCCAAAGATTTTTCCTGTGATGCAATCTTATGTTGCATCAGAGGGACTCTTATGTGTGTTAATAGCATAGCGATGAACCATTATTTCTTCTGTTCATTGGGGATTTGAAAAGTTAACCGGCCTGTCAGGGTCTTGAATCTATGGTCGAACTCCCAAATAGGTTCTTCTACCCTTTGTTTAATCTCTTTTAGTTCTGTAATACATTGTGACTCCAACTTAGGTTTCTTAAAATCTGCAATCAGTGCATTCTTGATATTTCTCAGGGGCTTAGGCTATGTCAATCCTTGGACAAGTTTCATGTACCAACTTAGTGCATGGTCCCTTAGCGTAGTGATGAACTAGGTTCTCTTGATGGCTTCATTGGTGATACTTTTAATGTTCCATACAGATTCACATAGAAACCAATGTTGATCTAGATGTTCAGATCCATCTCCTCTAAAGATAGGGAGTCTCATGTTATCTACCATAGAGCTGACTAGGATTCTTTTCTGAGTATATGTTGAGCTACTAGCAACCATACTCTGGAGCTTCTGGGGGTTCTAACTATTCTGACTGCTAAGTATTGTTGGTACAACAAGAGGATTAACGTTACTTACTTCAGTAGTCTGTGTAGTTCATGAGTTTTCTGGCTCGCTTTGGCATAGTTCTTCAGCTTCCCCTTCTTCTATTCCAATGGGCTCTGGATGCTCTTCATTAGTTAGATCTACCTCTTCTCTGTTGTAGAAACCCTCTTCTCTGTAGTTTTTCTTAAACAAGTTCTCAAGGTGAACCCCTCGGAATACTTTTCCACTGCGCATATGTTTTGCTTATGTGTTTTTGTCGCTATCCAATATCTTGAACATTAGCCTTTTCGGGTTCGACCAATCTATTGTATCTTCAAGATGTGGTTTTCATGCAAGAGCATCTTGATTCTTAGCTTCAGAAAGTGTAAAAATTTTCCTTTGGGTCCTTTGAAAAAGTATCTCTTGGCTTAGCTATACGATTATGTTATGTCAATAGCAAACTCAGTGATATACCCTCCATTGGTACTATAAAACCAATGATCTACTTCTCTGGATACTGTGTTGTCAATTCTCTTGAACCTCAAGATCAACGTCGGTGTCCAAACCACAAGAGGTCTAGATCTGATCTCAAACTGTGTGTCAGCTAACCTAGCCAACCACCTGTGTAGCTCCTGATGGATTCCTCCAAACAAGATCTCATGAATGTTGGTGAAGATGTATCTTTGTAGCCAATATTCAGTACTCAGTTTAGGGTTCTTGTTCTGGGCTTTAGCGAAGTCCTTCTCTTGATCCAGTATCCACTTCTGAATCTCTGTCTTCGATGGGAACCACCTTGACATTCCTTTAAAAATATTCTTGTCCTGGAAATGGAACCATTTGTTGGCACAGGGGTAGACCCAGGGTTCAACACTCAAGATCGCACCAACAAGTCCTAACTACTGGCCCTTTTGGCAGCACCTATGAAGCAGATGCAGTCTCACCCGAAGCAGCGATGTGGGGGTTGCAGGACAGAGATGTCTACAACCAGGGGAATATCAAGGGGATCTCGTATAACATCAATCACAATATTCATATATTATTTACAAGAGAAATCTACTCTGCACAGCTATAGATCTTGATCTAACATAGTAATGAAAATAATAGTATAATAATGATAGAGATCAAAGAATTAATAAATCACACAACACAAAATATATGTGGTTCACCCTCTCTCTAGGGCTACATCCACAGAACTGTGCTTATGATATATTAAGATAAATCTTACAATTATGATCTGCATTCATGGCCAGTGGATCCTCTCTCTCCTTCTATTTTTCTCTCCTCCCTCTTGTACACCCAGCTGCAGGATTTGATCTTCACACCCAGCGGAAGATCTTACAATACCAGAAGGCTTCATCACTTCTCTCTCATAATACAATGACCTCTCACCACAGTAATAAAGCTAAATCAATAACAATAGCACACCCTTCTCTAGTACCGACCCGACCTAGGTCCTCTCAACCTCTATTTATACATTATATTCCCTTACCGAAAGCCTTATGCCGAAACCTAGGTGTCAAAACCCTAATTACCAAAACCCTAGGTATCTAAAAACCTAGGTCAACTTGATCCTCTTTTTCCGAACTTCGCCATCTTGTCTTTCCTTACTTCTCATGTGGTGCTCCAAAGCATCCAATGGTGGATTTTTCCACTTCCCGAGTCATCCTAGGTCCATCTTCCTTTTTTATCTGTCATCCTTGATCTCCTCATCCAACAACTTGATTTTCCGCACTTCGCTCCATCTTTTTGGCTTCTTTTCTCACTTCGACCTAGTAATAGTCACTGTGTCTCCCATGAAGTTTGCTTTTTACCTTTTCTTTCTTATTCCTTGTTTCCTTTCATAACCAAGGGATAATAATGTCTTTGAGTTGTTAATTGTTTGATATGGTGATATTTGATGCACATGTTTGGATGGCTTATTTATTGACTGGATTAAATTATCATGATGTTATGACTTGATATCCTTGGAGGGTGTGGTCATTTGTCTTTGCAGGACCTAGCTGGTGGACAGTTTTGGGAGAACAAGCCTAGTTTGGGCTTCCATGGGGCTAAAAGACCACAAGTTGGATGATAGGGGCCCACATTCTAGATGAGAGAGATCGTAATTGGACAGCCTTGATGATGACTTGGACAACCTAGCCCACCCCTACTTTCCAAACAGTTTTCCTAAGAGGGGAAAAACGTTCTATTTTTTAGATTGGCGTCATGATATTGGGGGCTAGGGCACGGTGGTGAGGTTCCATTCTTTGACACATGGAAGTTTGAGGAGGAGAAGGGTTTTCACCATTATATGAGTGCCTAGATGCTTGACACATGGCCTTTGGAGGCCCATCCATGCTTCTCCAACACCAATGACTTCCTCAAAGTGGAAAAATGTACCCTAAAGGGGTGAAGTCCTCCTACATTAGGGTTTTAATTTGTGCAAAAAGTGAATTTCTTAATATTAATTTGTTAAGGGGGTAAGATTAGGGTTTTTGACCTGTAATATTGTGTTTTACTCCTTAATTTGTGGAAAAACTATGTTAGCTACTTTTAGTATAAATAGAGATTGTAAGATCTCATTTTAAAAATCATAACTCTCCCTCTTGTGAGAGAGTTGGTCTGAAATTTTCATCCCTCTTGGATATTTTATCTCTTGTGCACTTTTTAATGGCTATGTTATGAATGGTTGATGGAGGAAGGTCTAGTTCTAGATTTTTATGATGCTTTCTAGCTCTTGTGGTGATTTAAATTGGCATGTCTCTTGATCTTGGTATGGTTTTGCTACTATAATGTTATCATTTTTTCAAGTTCAAGTATTGTTATTCTAGGAGATAGGTGGGAACCATAAGGGCATACACCCCCACCATAGCCTTCATCATTATATTTGCTTCATGTCATTGATTAAGGGTTTTCTAAGAGAAGTATAAGGGCATACACCCTCTTAGCTTAAACCCTATCTTAGAGAAACTTGCCTTGGCAAGTAAAAGGGACTACACCCCCCCAAGGAGGTAGCTTCTCTAATATCCTTGTGACTCCATTAACCCAATAGTAAAGGCACTAGTCATTGATTTGTTGCATTGGGAAACATGATTTTTAGTCATTTTTACTTCTTGCAAAGTGGATTGTTTTCCTTGTGCCTTGGGCACCTCATAGCCACTAGGGCGACCCCATCTAGGGGATGCTTATTGTTTCTATTGCAAAATTTAATCCTCAGCCATTAGGGCTATAGAAACCCTAACTTACTTTCTTGAATAACTCTCTTATCAATCATTGGATATTGTTCAAAGTTTGCACACTTGTTCTCCTTGGTCCATCGCACTTTTTGGAAACATTTGAGGAGAATTCAATGGCTGATTTTCTTGTTGTAATAAATTGAATTTTAAATCCATGAGGATGATATAATTTGATGTAGACAATTGTTTACAACAGACTTATCTTTTTTCCTAGAATATTGGTTTTTCATCTCGAGTTTAGCTAGTCTTTCTCTTGCAATTTCTACTTGATCTCTAGCACTTATTGAGAAGCTTATAGTACCATTTATTTTCTTATATATATTGTTATATAATGGTGCAAATTAGGGACATCAATATTAAATTTCTGATCCAACTAATATTTATCATTGCAAAGTGTGTTTTCTTGTGTCTCAGGAAGGTACAATCATCTAGAGAAGTACTTTGCCTGTGGGGAAAGCATTTCTTAACTTGCAAGGAATATATACTTACCTTTATTTACATTTAGAATTGACCTCTAGGGAATTCATTAAGACTTCCCTCCATATCCATCTCAATCCCCCTAGGGTCACCAAGATCACCTCCCTAGAGTGACCTAGTCACCCTTGAAGTGCATGACGTACATCGAGGTGACATTGGGTGTAGGATTCTGAAGTTGTAGCACTTCTTCGGTGGTTGGGTTGGGATTTTCCCAACCTACAACTTGCACTATAACACTAACGAATTTTCATTAGAACTCAAGAGAAATCCATTATCTTGATGGATATTTTGGACATCCAATCTACTTACAACCAAGAATAGGGGATCAACACAAACTTGGGAAACAAAGGACCCTCCTAAGGAAGACACCTTGGAGCCATCTTATTCAACATTTTCTTCTAGAGGTGACATTGATCTATATTGTATATAGAATGAAATTAAATTAAGGAATATGAATGGAAACACACATAGAAATATTGCAGGGAGCATAGTAATACAATGAGAACTAGATTAGACTATGAAATGCAAAGAAATACAAACTAGCTAGAATGGTGGTAGATTATCTCTTAAGAGAGGGGTATCAGCTATGATCATTCACAAAAATAAGAAATTACAAAAGATTGAAATGGCCTTTTAACACAAATTAATAAACCCTAAATATCCAAAAGCCTAACCTAGGAGACGAAGCTCCAAAAGGGTTACATACCCCATGGTGGTTAGTTGCTACGTTAACTTTCTGGTGGCACAACTTTTGAATACAATCTCCATTTGGGCTACACAATAGCTTGTTGAAAGATCTAACTAAAAAGTACAATTTTTGGCAAGATTTGGCATGCCATGAAAACCCCAGGCCACCAAATGGTCAAAAAACATCATTTAAGGCCTCAAAACAACCTTGGAAGTTTAGGACCTAAAAAACTATAGATTAAAAAAGAACCAATATGGAGAACCATGTTAAATCAACGGAAGAAGTGGGTGGCCATCGATGTCCACCTAGATCAGTACTCCCCCTTAGGAAGAAATGGTCCCCATTGTGTCAAGTTCCTTCATTAGATGGGGAAAATTTTGTTGAATTTGAATCCTAGTGAACCACTAGCCTTGGTGAAGAAGATGTCCAGCTTTGACAACCAAATAGAGTTATATGTTCAATTGGAGTGTGCTATTTTTCTTGGTGTCCATAATATGATAAATTGCATCCCACTCAATGCAATTAGGATTGAGTTATATGGGGGGCAAATGCCCAGCCACCTCCAAGGTGTCCAATAAAGGTGGAAAATATGGTTGAAGCAGCTCCACTTTAAATAATGGGTGCAATCCAAGGAAAGAAGAAATACTCAAATCAAAATAATTTTCACCCATAGCCTTCTTGATGGTGTAAGGCCCATATAAGAGTGGTGTGAGATTCCTATGGGGGTCTATGAGGTGCTCTTTCTACAAATGAAACCATACTTTATCACCAACCTGAAACGTGTGTGGAACTTGATGTTGGTCATTTCATTGCCTGTACTTGGAATTTTCTTTCTATAGGATATCATGGACCTATTATTGTATGTGTTCGATCCATTCAAAAAAAATGGTTTCTCTATATGCCTCAATTTGAGCATGGGAGGAATCTTTCTATGAGGATGCAATGGGAAGAGTTGAATCAATGGGGGCCAATGCATGGAACCCCAAGCACACTTGAAAACAATTGTGGCCAATAGAGTTATGGAAGTATTTTTTGTAGTAGGATATGCACAATCATCCTATTGATCACTTATGTTTGTCCATATGTCTAGGGGTGGAAGGAAATCAATTTGGTTAGCTTGGTGTCCATCAAAGAATATAGGATATACAAAAAGGTACTAAAAACCTATTTTCCCTATCTAAAATAATGGTCTATGGTAGCCCAAAATGAGCCCAAACACGCTCAAACAAGAGCTTACCAATGGCTTCAACTATGATACTATGCTTACATGGTTCCAAAATGGTCATATTAGAGAACCAATCGACAACCACAAAGACACAATCATTACCATTCTTGGAGAAGGGTTGTATAGCCCTTGCTTCTCAAAGGCAGGTTTAGTAATGGCACAATAAATGCACAATATGATATACCTATTGACGCCTATTGGGCGGGAAATTTTGGGAATGGAAAACCAAAAAGAGATGAGGTGTAGGGAAAAGGAGAAAGATCAAGAATATCAATAATATCAAGAAGATCAAGAAGATCAAGAAAGAAGAGAGGAACAAGGAGAAGACAGGGGACAGGAAAGAACAACTAATGCAAAATATGGGAAAACCAGTCGAGCGTGAGTTGTATCTAGCTCATAATTAGTTTTCTCCAGCCAAGCATGAGTGGTAGACAACTCATTATGATTTGGATAAACACCCTAATAAAAATGTATAAATATGTAAAAGATCCACGAAGTTAGTATTTTTTTATTTTTGCGAGGTCTAGAGAGAAAGAGAGGTTCAGAGAGCATAACATTGTAAATAAGCTACAAGTGTAAGGATAATTGTGTGTTAAGCATCCATTGTAGTGTAGATCGCAAGTAAAATTCCATAAATATAATAAAGAAGAAAATATTTTGTGGACGTAACCCAGAGTTGGGTGAACCATGATAAATTTGTGTATAATTGTGTTGTTGGATGATTATTCATGTCTGTATTTAGTTATTGTCTTTAATATGAATTAATATTTAGCTTTGTTGATATTGTTGATAGAATAATGTGCAATAGCCATAATTGTATGCTTAACCACTAAATATAATGAATATGGATTTATATGCATATATAAGTAAGTAATGAGTCCATATTAACAAGGATCTAGTGCACGAAAGGGTCTTGTAGGTATGACATACCATGTTCCCCATTTTCCCTCACTACTGCAGAGTATTGGTTCCCGCATTTCCCATAAAGACACATCGAGTGAGACTTTACCTACTTACAGGTGATGTCAAAAGGGTCCGTATCTGTAGGGTTTTGTTAGACTAAGAAACTTGAACCCAGGGTCTTGAACCTACCCACGTGCATGCCAACAAATGGTTATGTTGTCAGGACCTGGAGTCTGGAAGTCAGGTAATGTTTTGGAGACCAATGAGGAAGGAGATAAATGAATGGTTGGAATGAAAGGAACAAGAATTTTCCCAGAAGGAGAATTAAAAACCTCGACTAAAGAAAAAATTATGGTTGAAAAGGTATGTGTACATTAACTTGAATAAGATCTTTTTCGGTGAATTTCCTAATCTTAACACTAGAAGTCACCCTCATATTGAATAGAAGGTAAGCCCAATACCCATCAGTTTATACAGTAAATGTAAATGCATTTTAAGAGGCCAAATGGAGAAGACTCAATGAAAATAATGTTCTAACTCAGAAATAGGGACTGGTATGAGCAAGAAATTGAGGTTTTGGATCAAATTCAGACAATAAGTTGGAGTAAAGGTGAGTTGGAGGAACACTTTGGTGAGAAAAGTGTTGAGGTCTTCCCTGAACATTAGGCCTTCCAGCAACCTAAGGAAGAAAAACTTAAACACAATATTCTCTTGGATTCAAATTTGAAGGAAACTAAAAAAATCATAACAACATTATAATCAAACTTTCATCATAATACAGTCACAACAATCCATGTGAATAATTCAATCATGAACTCTCTCAGTATCAGAGGCAAATAAGATGGATTAAGAAAGATGAGTTAGATTAATAAAGAAGTCTCAAATCAAGACATAACCAAATAACTAGTGTTCTTCATCAAAATATTACAATAGCAAGGACCCTAGCTCAACCATTCCCCCTTAACAAACTATCAAAATTGCCTATATATACTAAAATTGTTGCAACCACCAGGAATTTGATCGGACCCCTGCATTCAAATTTTCCAGTCGGTGGCTACACTGTCAGCCTATGTAGGGCTTCTTATGTCAGACACGAGGAGATTAGTTATGTGATTTGTAGGAAAATTCGTCCCTTGGGAAACTTCGGATTGACAATCTCCCCCCACGACCATTATCAACATGCTTTCCATTTATGGGGTGAGACGAGGTCTCAACTGCCACCCCTATTTCCATTACCTACCTTCATCAGGATGGTGACAAGGCCTGACACCCAATAATTTTCCAGGCGATGCCCACAACTTCTTTGAGTCAATCCCGGCACCTCGAGGCCATTCAAATCTTATTTTATGACCAATAAGGGCGCTTTTGAACTTTGGTGCAACTCCTCTCCATCACTCCATCCTGCATGAAACCTTGGGCCATAACTTGGCACTCATATCCAAAGGCGCTTTGGGATTTATTCCTTCACAAAATTACGCCATGCTCCATGTTAAAACCTCTGATTCGTGAAATCGTGAATTCTTGGATCTGGTGCCACGTGTCCCTCTGAATCGGATGACTCCTACTGATTTTGGGCTTCAGGACTTTGGACCTTCGAGTCTTTGGGAATTTGGGACTTTGGGCACTTTGTAACTTTGGCCACTTTGACACTTTGCAATGTTTAACTCCCACAATTCTCCAGAGCATCCAACTCCAAAGCGAGGGATCTGCCTCAATGCGTCCTCAGCTTTTGATGGCTCAGATTATTTTGGGAATTTGAGCTTCGTCTCTTCGGGAATTCCACACACTTCTCACTTCAAAACTCCCAAATCTTATTTCCCTGAACACTTGTATCAACTGCCACATGTCCCTTTAAATATCAATAACTCATGCTCTCTTTGGGCCTTTTGCTCTGACACTATTTTTGGCAGCAAGATGAAGTGGAAAGAAGAAAGGACGAAGTGGAAAGAACAATGATTGTGGGGAAAGAAAGCGTGCAGAAACTGAAGTAACAACTGGAGGGAAACATAGTACACACACATGCAAGGAAGCATGCACAAGGAAAGAGACAACTGGAAGGAAGAACAACACGCGTGCATGGGAGGAAGACCTAACATCGGTAGGGTTAGGGTTTTTGTAATACATTGTAAATGGATGAAGAGACCGATAGATATAAATATAGATACGTAGGTATAATAGGAGGATTCATTTTTGTGTTGTGTAAGGTTGGTTCCCGATTAGTTCACTTTTGTATTGTTCATACTGGTTATGTACGAGCCGATACGATATGTAATGTTGTGATGAACTATTTTGTAAGTTGTTGAGATATAGGGGAGAGGAGAGAAGGAAGATCTGAGGATTATACTGTGGGTTGAGGAGCCTGGTGCGATTTAGTTCGCCTCACATAGATATTACCTATCTAAGGATAATTGTAAGCACGTGACGTTGGAGATGCAGAACTACCATAATAAAATATCCAAGAGACAAATCTTTGTGGATGTAGCCCAGGAGGGGGTGAACCACGGTAATATCTATGTAATGTGATGAATGCATGTATTCCTTTACTTTCTTTCAGTAGTTAATTGTTGTTCTTAATGAATGAGTTATTATATTGTTATGGAATATGGTGGCATGTTAAGGGAATAAAATGTGAATACAATGCATAATCGTGAATAATAGTATATTGCAAACACCATCTATAATAGCTGGCCCTGAATAACGAACCCCTATCCCATACTCAATCCTGGGTTGTAAACACCCGAGTCTTATAGCCACACATTTAGAGCTATCTCGGGTGAGACTACGCAATGCATTCTATGTATTGTGTTTCCTTCTATTTCACCAGGAGGGTCGATAGTTTTATAGTCTTTGTTGGAAACCTGAAAAGACAGGAACCCTAGGTCAATAACTCAAACGGTAGAGAAGGGAGAATAAATAACCAACAAATGGTTTTGTTGTCGTTGGAAGGAACAAGAGGAGGAATGAGTAGAGGAGATAGATTGAATGACAAAAGAACAAAGAAAATAAGAGAGAAATGAGCCATTAGAAGGGGATGTTGAGACCGTGGAACCCCACAAAAGAAGAAATTGAAGCTTGGTTGAGAACCAAAGAGCTAGAGTTTGCACAAAAATACAACAGAAACCATAGAATCACATCGCACACATATATGGACAAATACGTGTTTACTTATTTACATGCAGTCTTTTTCTATGATTTTCCACATTTGCTATAGGAGTGGATACTAAGGTTGAAGGATAACCATGCAACGAACTGGATTCAACAGCTAGATTGGACCCTAGTAAATATTGAGTAGTTACAACAAGTGAACAACAAATTCACCCGCGTAGTAGACTTTTGGCTTGACAGTATTCTTACAGGGTTCATAAAAGAGTTTGCAATTGACACAGCAAAGTCATACAGCGTAGTAGAGCACAAATTTCTACGTGGACCTTGAGGAAGGTACATTCGATCATTATATACTTCTATCAAGATACTGTTATATAACAAAGGTGCAATGACAATGGAATCAGACAACTAAACTTCCCTACGTGCATGGGGGAAGGGGGGAAGCACTAACAGAAAGGGGATAAATGGAAGGAGGTAGGAATAAAGACAAGAAGGATGAGGAACCCTTGGACTTGATCATGATGGATGACGACTAGATCAAGTGCATATTGGCATCATCAGGAAAGACACATAACAGAGCACCCTACAAATACAAGGTGAACACCAAGAATAGAGTTATAGTCATGAGGGAAGGCTTGGCGAGCGACGAGTAAGAGGTAGAGGATCTTTCAGCTATGGAGAAGATTGAGGAAATACTACATGCAACATATGAGAGGAAAATGAGAGGTACAAGAATGGGAGGAGAAGGAAGCCATCCTATCCATATTAATGTGAGTGTGGAACCCATAAACCCATGTGCGACTAATACACCAAAGATAACAACACCATTTAGACAACCAAATTTCAGAGGAAGTCCAATAGGAGTAAGTACATCTACACAAGGAGAAACAACTGGAAGAGCCAGTTTAGGAAGCACTAGTAAAGTATCTACATCATGCAGAGGAGGTAGTAGTTCAGTATTTAGAATGGCAGGACACGATCCTACCATCATATTACCAGAATTTCGAGGAGAAGCAATAGAAGAGCCTTAGAAGAATTTGTTCATTTGTGCAAAGATATAGGAAGAAAAATAGATCACTGATGAAGATACCAAAATCGTTCAGCTATTGATTATGCTAAGAGACCATGCACTAGACTGGTACATGAGCCTAGACACAAACAGTGCCCCTGGGATGACAAGGACACTGGAAAAAATTTAGAAGTTATTGATTAATGAGTTCCAAAAGCCGATCTCATAGGATCAGTACATGAACGAGATAATCAAAATAAGACAGAAACCAGGAGAATCTGTATGGGAGATTGATCAAAGATTCAAGTGACTCAAGGGAAAGATAAAATACCTTATGACCAATATGCAACATCCGCACCTGTTTGTCAACTCACTACTACCACACTTAAAATACCCTTTACGACAACAAAAGTTTCAGATGTAGGTAGAGGCTCTGTAGGCATCCTTGCAACTAGAATATAACCAGTACTAGTAAACAGACCTAGCTATTGAAGAATTGAATGAGGATTTGAAGAATCTCACGTTTCAGCTAAACCATAATAAGAACAAGGACAAACGAGAAGTCATTTGGTGTACCACATGTAGGATGAAAGGACACCACAAGAATGGATTCCCAACATTCGTGCAGTATATGGAAGCAAGAATGCCAAATCCATTACTAAGGGGATGATTATGGTGCAAATTATGCAAGAAACTGGGTCACGACCCTTATCATTGCACGATGATGCAGAAGTACCAGACAATTCCAAAGAGTTAATATTGCGCCTTTTGCAAGTGAGTGGGTCACGATGATAAATATTACAGAACTATAGAGCTGATGTGGGAAAGAACATCATATGCATATAGGGTACAAGCCAAATGACGACTGGGCAAGCAACACCATAGTTCAATCTGGCCCTAGCTCCATACAACACTGCACAACAACAGTATAATATTGCATAGCAACCATACAATAACGTGCAGCCATAGTACAACTCGACACATCCCCAGTACAATACCGCAAAGTACAGTCAAGCATCGCAATATAACGCGCCAAGAGGTGATCAATCAGGCTACCGAGGAGGAGGAAGAACCAAAAGAGGTAGAAGACCATTCACATGTCACAATTTCTAGCAACTGGGACATTATGCAAGGGAATGTCTGCTTCCACCAACAACTTGTATGTATTGTTGTGCATTGGACCATGATACAGAGGAATGTCCAGCACTACTAGTGAATATTTGGGAAAAAAGGAACCAGAAAAATCAGAATGTTCAGTGGATTTTAGTCGAAACAAGGGATGAAGGATGGAATATCAACATAGTTACCTGCAGAGGAGATAAAACAGGCACTGACGCAGTTCGACAGGAACTAGCGCAAAACCAATGGGTAAAGAAGAACATCGAACCAAGAAAGCAGTTCAATGCGCAAAACGAAAAGGCAACCTTTAAGGAGACCAGACAAGAATTTCATAAGGAGGACACAACGTCAACTACCACTATGCAGCAACACCAAGAAACACCAAAATGTGAGATGCCTCCATAATTGGATCATACCAATGGGATGCAACCCATGGGACAAGTAAGAACAATCAAAGGATTTTTGCAATCATGTGTGAAAGTATTAAGTGATCCATCATCTGTGAAAATATTTTGAAACATCCTGTAAAAGTGTAGCAGTGAGACAAAAGGAAAGATAGAACCTAAAACAGTTAATCACCTACACAAAAAAAGAAGAACAAGTAGGGAATTTAGACTGAATGTTAACATTGGTGATTTAAATATGGGAGACATTATACTGGATCTAGGATTCGAAGTGATTTTATTACCAAAGAAGACATGGCAATGCATGGGAGAACCCACATTGGGATACTCACATGTTCAATTGAAATTATCAAACCAGCACAAAGTCCTACCAATAGGTAGACTGAAAGGAGTGATAATAGATCTTGATGGAGTGCACACTAAAGCAGACTTTGAAGTCATTGAAATAGTAGATGACACAACACCCTACCCAACATTACTTGGTCTAGATTGGGCGTTTGAAAACCAGGCCATAATCAATCTGAAGACTAGGAAAATGACATTTGAGTCCAGAGAATACAGGGTCATCACGCCATTAGACCCATCCGAAGGGGAGAGGTTTGTAGAACCTACTTGCATATACTTAAAGGAAATCATCTAGTTGTAGAGACCAACTATGCGCAATAAGGATTACGTAAACCCAACTATAGATGGGATACTGAGTTGGGGGATCATTACCTCATGTGCAACAAACTCAGATATCGGTTTAGAAAACTGGAAGCATAGGCTACATGAAGTATCCACAAGAATATGTGTAAGAATAGATCGCGCAGTAAGATGGGTACGCATAGAAATCAAAGAACCACCCAGCTTCCACGGAATAAATGATTTGGAAACATTCTTTAAATAGTATGAAGACGAAGTGTTGGAGAACTAGAGACTGTTAGCACTTGAATTAGCAATAAAGGCCACATCAGCAAGATGGTGGGGCACACACAAAGAGACAATCACAGACTGGTATCAATGTAAGAGGTTACTGCACATAAGCTTTGGTGAAAAAAATAAAAACAATACACAACAGAAATATGAAGGACACGAAGCATCAAAAGAACACTTGAAGGCGTGTAGAATGTTGTGGAAAATGACATCACCAAAGGAATGGCCTCATCACTTCATACATACTCTAGAAGGCATACCAGTGAATTGGTTTATGGATCAGGAATTGCGCAAAGGAACTACAACATGGAGGACATTGCAACATAACTTCATAGTCACTTTCTAATTCGAGCATGAGAACCCAAACATAGGCACAGCCCTTAAACAGATCATAGGAGTGACATTCATCAAAGAATAAAAAATAGAACTTATAAAAGAAGAGCAACAACGGAATAAGAAGACACTCAAGGAACTATTTTCATGTTACCATGTAAAGGAAGAAAAGTCGGACGAAGATGATCCACACGATATTCAGATTGAAGTAGAGGGCGAGAGAGATGTGGAAGGACCACCCATCGAATCAGAAGTCATTTCCGTGCCAATCAAGGTAAATAAAGTTAACATCAAGACATCCAAGCATCCCAAAATGGCCAACATTGGAGATTACTGGGATGAGAAAACAGTAGAAAGTATCACAAAGTTTTTATGGGTATACGGTGACCTCTTTCCCACAACATTCACAGAAATGAAGGTTATAGTTGGAGAACTAGGATAAATGAAGATACCACTCAGACATGAAGCGAGACCTATTAGACAAAGACTCTATAGACTGAACCCTATATATAAATAGAAAGTTAAAGATGAGATCAATAGGATTCTCAAAGATGGAATCATCGAACTAGTTGAGGAGTCAGAATGGAAAAGACCGATGGTAGTACAGGACAAGAAAGAAGGAAGAGGGATCAGGATATGCATTGACTTGAGGAATTTGAATGATGCATGCCTACACAACCCGTTCCCTACACCATTCATAGATGAAGTGTTAGAGAACGTGGGAGGAAATGAGGCTTACTCATTCACTGATGGATTCTTGGGCTACCATCATATTAAGATAGCACAGGAAGACAAACACAAGACCATGTTAGCGATAGCATGGGGATCTTATCAATAAACAGTCATGCCATTTGGACTAAAGAACGCACCAGCAATATTTTCCAGAGTGGTCATCGCAACATTTAAGGAATTCATCCATTAGTTTCTTGAAGTATACCTGGATGATTGGACAGTATATATCGTGTTGAAAAACCATGTGGAAGTTTTATGGCTGATGTTAGAATGATGAAGACAGTGCCATATATCACTGAACATCAAGAAATGCATATTTGGAACACCGTTTGGGATACTATTGGGCCATATAGTATGAAAACAAGGTTTATTGGTCGATCCAGCAAAGATCACAGTCATTGTTAACTTGTCAGCACCAAAAATAGTCTGTCAACTCAGAGCAACATTAGGCCATATCGGATATTACAGGAAATTTATCAAAGGATATGCATAGATCACAGCATGAATGGAAAAGTTGTTAAGGAAGGATATGAAGTTTCAGTGGAATGATGAGTGTCAACACAGTCTGGATACCTTGAAGGAAAAGATGGTTACCATGCCGATATTAGTATTTCCAGACTGGGAAAAGACATTCCATGTGCATGTAGATGCATCAATGATATCACTCGAAGCTATCTTGTTGCATCTAGGAATAGGAGACTTGGATGACCCGATAGCGTTTGCAAGAAGAAAGTTATCGTACTCAGAACAAAATTATAACACTATAGAAAGAGAAGGCCTAGCCATGGTCTATGCACTGCAGAAGTTCAGGTGTTACCTATTGGGGAAACACTTTAAGATGTTCATAGATAACTTAGCCCTAAAATACCTAGTTAACAAGCCAATGTTGGGTTGGAGAATATGTCGATGGTTACTACTATTCCAAGAATTTGACTTTGAAGTAATAGTTAAACCAAGAAAATTGAATGCAGGACCTGACCACTTATCAAGGGTCACAAATGGAGAAGAACCTATGAACTTAGAAGACAACCTTCTAGATGCACATTTATTCTTAGTATAGATTGTTGATGAATACTTCACATATATCATTCATTACTTGACTCTAGGTACTCTGTCACAAGAATATACCACCGCACAAAAGAAGAATCTGGTAGTCTGTGCGGCCAACTGTCAACTGACTACAGGACACTTATATAAAATGGGTGCATATACGTATTAGAGCATGAAATACCAAGAACCTTAGCACAATCCCATGAGGGAATAGAAGGATGACACTATGTAGGGAAACTTACCGCATAGAACGTATTACGCGCAGGACTATGGTGGCCAATGATTCACAGAGACTCGAAGGAGTACTGTCAAAGATGCGATGTCTGTCAATGGGTAGGTAAACCTAATAGAAGAGACAAGATGCCACTATAGCCACAAGTAACACTATAGGAATTTGATAAATGGCCAATTGACTTTGTGGGACCAATTAACCCACCAACTAAAAGAACAAGGGAAAGGTACATTATCACCGCGAAGGAATATCTAACAAGATGGGAAGAAGACGCACCAATAAAATATTGCAACGCGGAGACAACATCACACTTTTTGTTTGAACAAGTAATCACTAGATTTGGGTGCCCAAGATTTTTGATGAGAGATCAAGGCACGCACTTCATAAACAACACCATCCATGTGATGACTGAAGAGTTTGAATTTCATCATAAAAAAAGCACACTGTATCATCCACAGGAAAATGGCACAGTGGAAGCCTTCAACAAAATTCTGGAGAATGCATTGACAAAGATTTGTAATGTCAACAGAGATGACTGGGACCTCAAAGTACCAATAGTATTATGGGCATATAGGACTACATGCAAAAATTTGACAGGGCACACACTGTTTAAATTGGTTTATGGCCAAGAAGCATTAGTGCCATTAGAAGTTTTAGTACCTAGCGTGCGTGTAGCATCTATCACACAAATGATAGAACAAGGTGAAATACAAGAGAGAATCAATCAGTTATTGACCATGGAGGAAGACTGAATCTTGGCAGGATACCATCAACAAGTGCAGAAAGCAAGATACAAAGCTTGGCACGATCAACACATCAAAAAGAAAATGTTCAAGTAAGGAGATCTAGTATTGATGTATGACAACAAATTGTTTCAGCACCCGACAAAGATTATAATGTATTGGTTAGGACCATATGAAGTAAAATATGCCACAGACGGAGGATTTTTATAGTTAAGAGATTTATCAGGTGCATAACTCAAAGGAATGATCAACGGGAGCCGACTGAAATTGTACAAGGACAGTCAACCACCCACTGCGCAAAAAAAAAAAAAATAAGAAAAAAGGAAACAAAACTTAAGAAGGCACAGTATGCCAAAAATCGAAAGGCCACATGAAGTGAGAAAAAAAAAATTGGAAAAGGCAAGAACAACGGTTACATACAAAGGGAAAACAAGCGGGAAAAGGAAAGTAAGTAAAAGCAGTACGACAGGACAACACTAGGTGGACTTAAAGGATGGCAAGGACTGATGGGACATCATATTAATCATGACAACTGGAGACTGTAAATAAAATGTAATGGCAAGTATGAAACCACCGTAGATGCATTGAACCCACAATTATGGTGCATTAAACTCATAATGAAGAAAGCAACCTTGACAAGCTTCATGGCAAGCCAATACAACACGTGAGCACGAGAGCAACTAGTCTATTTGCGAAAGGAGAACAAACATAGAGTAATAGCAGTCAGAACACATAGAGAAAGACTACAGAAATCGCAGAAGTTATTTGAACCCAACAAACATTCGACAATCACCACCATGGCACCACCGAAGCTAGCAAAAGAAAGCCAGATTTCCAGACCAACTAGGGTTCACACTAGGTCATGAGGACCATTGGAAGAGAATGACCAGCAACAACTGGAGATCGTCAATATTGACAAAATCCCATCCTAGAGACGATATCGATAAATTCTATACCAATTGTGGAAGAGATTCAACAACTAGAAGTAGAGGCCATGAAAGTGGATACACCTGCAACGGTGCAGAAACATCAAAGCCAGGAAGAAAAAAACCCAAAAGGAAGTGCAACCATAAATCATCGAAGTAGCACTGGAAGTTAATGGAACGACACATAATCCAAAAGTAGCAGTGGAGCTACATGGGTCTCAAACAACCATCTCAGGACAACTAGCAGGTAATACCACTGCATATGCCTCAACTTGTTTGGAATGGTTGATGGGGGAGCAACCGGAAGATGTTGGAACTTTGAACCAGCCACCGCAGTAGGAAGACAAAGTACAGATACTGATATCACCCTGCAAAAAACCTGCAGCAGAACTTGTTTTACCACGCATACTAGCTGGAGTATAGGTAGGGCCAGAGCTATTGGTCCACGTCAGGAATCTCAAATATTCACACCACGATGCGTCAGGTGATACCAAGTTCCCAGAACTTGCACAGAGTGTCTTTATATAGACCATAGGCACGACTCAGCTTGGAGAATCGATTAACCATCCATACCAGTTGGCAATTGGGCTAGAGAAAACAAGAATATTAGGTCTGTTGAACCTACCATATTTTGGCAGAGGCTAGTATGTAAAAACATGCATTAAGAAGTTTTTAGCAGTCACACATGGAGGGGACATATTGCTAGAAAAACCCATCTCCATAAATATCGAGCTTATCGAGCAAATAACAGGGTTACCAACCCGGGGTATGGATCCCGCATTGATTCTGGATGACAAATCGAAGGAGAAAGCGCTGGCAGAAGAAATGAAGAAAAAGTATCACATCACTAGGGGCATGAGAGGCATTATGATCAAATGAATCAACAATGCAACCACACAATTGGGCGCAAAAATATTAGCCTCTAAATTTCTAAGAAAATGCCACAAAGAGGAAATACCAATTGGAGTCATTGCAGAAGGCACCTCAATGAGTTGGGTGACATATTTACTGAACTTATTCCAAGAGGACTGTAAGGATGCATAGGACCTAGGAACAGAGTTCCATTACTCATGGATGATCACCTTAATAACTGTCATGGGATGGCAAGGACTAGGGTATGTAATTTTGTTTACCAGACCACGGCTAGTGGGAGCAAGATACCTATTTCTGAGAGTCGGGCCGCATGCCAGGCATAAGAGGTAGAATGGGATCATATTTGAAGCATACCTATGAGGCATATAGGAATCCATCAACTGATCATTAAGAATAACACCAGAGGTTTTCGTACGATATACGTACATCGCCAATTTCCAGGCCACACGACAAACAATGTGGATACAAGCAAGGCAGGATCCGGCTAAATAGTGGCTACATGTGTACTACTGCATCATAGAGTGTGACATCGACATGGTCATCAGTGAATGGCCCAATGAATGGAGGATTTGAGCCATTACCCGAGAAGTACTGTAAAGAACAACAGAAGGAGAGGCAGAGCAGGCAGAAACGCAGCCTCTGGAAATCCAAGTGCCCAAGAAACCAAGAATGGGCTAAGGTAAGACGACTCAGGTAGACAAAAGTTCAAAGAAGAAAGGAACCCAGAAGGGTAAGAAAGAGACTACACAACTGAACAACGAACAATAGAAATAGGCTGAGGGAGAACAAAAGACTGCCCCAAATCCCAACACACAGCCATCAGGGAGAACTAAGAGACTAGTCGCGCAGGCAGGAGCTGCACGTAAGAAATAAAAGGAGCAATGAACATCACCTAACTATACGATCACAGAAGACAATTGGAAAATGATCATCGGAATGGTTCACGATTGTCTAGCAGAGGACTTCGACCATGCATCACATCACAGGGACAAACTGCAAAAAGAGCTGCCAGAAATGGGGGATTTCCTTAAGAAATTTGTGGAACCATAGATAGAAAGCCACAATAGGGATATAGAGTCATCAATACCATAGACAGAAGGAAGAGTGCAAGAGGAAGATTGACAGATAGACAAGGGAGTATTCCAGCCAATAACGACATTCCATATCAACCCCAACATGTTGTGCATGGACGAAATTGTGGGGTAGACGCCCTTGAAAGATTTGAACCAGATCCAACTTGTGTTGACAAGGATACCATCAGGGGCATTACAAAGGTTGTAGGTGAGAATCAACCACGAGGTATAGTCTCGTGCACGGATACACTTAATCGAATTGAATCAGACAACAAAGGAACAATAAGAATTGAAAGTAGGCTACGAGAAGGCCAAATCTGAGACCGGGGAAGAAATGGAGCACCTAAAAGGATTGGAGCAGAAAGTGGTTGGAACTTATGAGAATATTCCATAGGCCACGCAGAACGAGGAAGTTACAACCACGGAAAATATTGATCGGATTGCGCAAGAAATTGATCGATTACAGAAGGAGATCGAGAATATCTGAGAATAGCTCACACCAACCACTCCACCAGTGGTTAAGGAGAAAAGGAAACAAGAAGAAACAACGCAGCTGCAGGAAATAGAGTAGGAAGTTAGCACAACAACTGAATTGTTTGATAAATCAGTGCGGTTTTGGAAAAGGTTGGAGGATGATCCACATGTCCAATGGTGGGACCAAGAAGAGGAAAGGATCAATGCAGTGATCCAAGAGCTCAAGTAGAGGTAGAAGACCATATCAATCCTAGAACAATTCAAAGGGACGTAGGATATGAAGAAGATGCAGACAAAACTCATCACTGTGCAAACGTAAAAACATGAGTGCCATGCTCAAATAAAGCCATTGCAGGAATGGGTATCTGAAGTACTCGCACATGCAGAGGTAGTTAAGACAAATATAGCATAGAACTAGGAAGAATGTGTAGGATTGATCAATGATGAAGTGACAACCCCAGTAGTGAACACCATTAAGGAGAGGACCGCGCAGGCACTAAAAAACTAGCAGAGCTCAAGGAAAAGTTCTAGACGATCAACAAGGAGATCGAACAAGATCAGAAGAACTAGGTGGCTCAGAACGAGCCACATATCAGTGTTTGGGGTCTGTTGGCAATGGGATGAAGTGGAAACAGGGACGATCGTGGGGAAATAAAGCATGCAGAAACTGAAATAGAAGTTGGAGGGAAACACAACATGCGCGCATGTAAGGAAGCATGCAGAAGGAAAGCGACAGCTGGAAGGAAGAACAACATGTGCGCATTGGAGGAAGACCTAACATCAGTAAAGTTAGGGGTTTTGTAATACATTGTAAATAGTTGAAGATCCGGATAGATATAAATATAGATACGTAGGTATAATAGAGGGTTCCATTTTTGTGTTGTGTAAGGTTGGTTCCCGATTAGTTCAATTTTGTATTGTTCATACTAGTTATGTATGAGCCGATACGATATGTAATGTTGTGATGAACTATTTGGTAAGTTGTTTAGATATAGGGGAGAGGAGAGAAGGATGATCTGAGGATTATACTACAGGCTAAGGATCCTAGTGAGATCTAGTTCGCCTCACATAGATATTACCCATCTGAGGATAATTGTAAGCACGTGGCACTGGAGATGTAGAACTACCATAATAAAAGAACCAAGAACCAAATCTTTGTGGAAGTAACCTAAGAGGGGGTGAAACACAGTAATATTTTTGTAATGTGATGAATGCATGTATGTATTTACTTTCTTTTAGCAGTTAATTATTGTGGTTAATGAATGATTTATTATATTGTTATGGAATACAATGGCCTGTTAAGGGAATAAACTGTGAACACAACGCATAATCATTAGTAATAGTATATTTCAATCACCATTTATAATAGATGGCCCTGAATAACGAACCCCTATCTCATATTCAATCCCGGGATATAAACACCTGAGTCTTACAACCACCCATTTAAAGTTATCTCAGGTGAAACTGAACAACGAATTTTGTTTGTTGTGTTGCCTTATGGTTCACCAAGAGGGCCAATAGTTTTAGAGGCTTTGTTGGAAACCCAAAAATACATGAACCCTGGGTCAATAAATCAGACGGTAGAGAAGGGAGAATAAATAACCAACAACTATGCTCTGTGAAACTTTAAGATTTTGAATGCCCGCGAGCCACTAATATGAACTCCACATGGAATTCTCATCGTTGAAAGTTGAACCTTCCTTTTTTCTTGATTCAGGTCTAGAACAGACCACTATGAGTGTCATTCTTTGAGCCTGTAGTTGTAGCCTATGTAAACAAAGACTTGGACAACTGGATAGGGGCTTGGGAAAACAATAGGATAAGTGATTGAGACAAATGGAGATGGGTGTTCATATTTAGAGGAAAATGGAAAGGATTTAGGCCGAGACTTTTTTAGGTAAGACATCAAGGAAAATTGGGTCTTTTAAACAAAATGGGGTGAACAAAACTGACTTTACCAGTCGAAGGGAAAACTTTAATACATGGCCCACAAAAGAGAGAAAGACATGGAAAGGAAACAGACTTAGGTATTCACAACAGAACCATATGACCCTTGACAACCCTATGTGATAAAATTTGGCTCCACAGGGGATGGCATGCTCCCTGTAAGCTACCAAGAATGTGCAGTTCTAGTGCCTTAGTTGTTGGGTTATGGAGTCTAGCTCAAAACTTTCGCTGAAGAAAATGGGGAGATATGTACACTACTCTACTAAAACAAAAAAAAACACATGGGCTACAGAAGGATCTTATTTATGTACAATCCTAGGATAACTTATTTTTACAAAGCACTACGTGAAAGTAAACTTCCACCATAGCCATCCAGACTATCTGGTAATATGGTTCTTTTTTTCACTGCAAATGATCCACAAAAGGTTAGGCAAATATGAAAGCAGAACGAGAACATGTCTTGGAACACTAGAAATACCCCTAAATGATGATCAGATGAATAATTTTGTAGGATCCAATGCTTTTGGAAAATAAATCTCCATAAACAACCCCATAGGGTCACAAAATTTATAATCGAGAAAGCTCAACTGGTAAGAAATTACCTCCTGTACTTCATTGTTTCTCACCCGTCATTCAATGTTCTCATAGTGTATAGGTGGCTAGAGGAATGATGCAGGTCAGCTGCTCCTGGGTGATATTTTCTCATTTACAAGTTCTGAGCAGGAGATAAACTACCCATCTATCTTCTCCTTTTCTCCTTTATGGCTCTCACGAGGATCAGATTCATAATCATCATAAATAGGAACCATGGAAAAGCTCTTCTCTTAGTCATCTTCATTGGGATATCCATCAAAATTTGTTTTTTCTTGGTCAATATTCGAAATCACTTCTTCATCATAAGTAGGGATGCCAAGAACATCTATTTCAAGGACCCAAATATCCTCTACATCTTCTTTGCAAGAGCGGCGAGCGAAATCTTCCTCCAACTCCTCTATCCTTGCAGAGAGAGATTTTACCAGTTTTATCAACTCCTCTAAGGTATATGTTAAGTTCCTAACCCACACATAGGTAGATCAATGTATTTAGATGTAATAAAGGTCAATATTAATAAGGCCTTTCAATAAAATAGAATAATGTAAGAATACCTAATAGAAGCTTCCACTTCTAGAAGGATCTTCCTCTAGATGCTTCTCTTAATAGACATGTTTAGTATAAATAAGGGTCGAGGGTATGAAAACCCTAGTTTGGAGATTATTGTAACAGAGCGTTGATCGACTGGAGGTTGCCCCCTCGAAGAGGCCTATGAACATTTCTTTCTGAATCAAAGTGTTATTTCAGTTGTTGTTCTCATATTATTTCTGTGTTATTGTGGAGATTATGTTGGTTATATTACTGTTATTCTGCCATTTCTAGCATTTTATTTCCGTTCTACATATTTATTATATTTGGTATCTTGCAAGTGGTATCAGAGCACTTTCCTTGGCAGAAATTGTGGGTATCTTTTTTTCTAGGGTAGAGACATATTCTGACATCTTTAAACCATAGAGATCTATTGTTACGTGCATAAATCCATGGTTGAGGGATTCATACACGCAGGAAATACAAGAGGTTCTTAAGCACACATTTGTTGGCCACCCTTGTAACCCCTGTTGGTACCCCTTCGAGTGGTAGCACATCAGAAAATACTTGTGTATGGATCGGCCTAGATTTCCTAAAGCCCTCTTTAGATAAACCTATTGGTCGTCGGACTGCTATAGTGTCACCGAGAACAACACTCGGGAAGATACTCTCTAGTACCTAGGTAGTCGGGTAGTACAGCTAAGGGTACGGTCTATCCTCCTTAGTTAGTTCCCTAAGATATTGGGCTGAGTTCTACTGTTGGACCCCGAACGTATATCAGAGAGATATAGCATAGGGAAAACCCTTATCTGTAGAACCCTTGAATACCTAACCCTTGGGGAACATAAACATAAACATAAACAAATTAAACCGGCGAGATCTATTGCAGCGCATCTGTGTTCGGATTGCCAAGTAAATACACATTTCTTTCTGGTTAAGAATTTGGGAATTTCATCACTGCAGCATTCTTCAGACCGAAGTATAACCCCGCAGCTATTAATAAAAAATAAAAAATAAAAGTCTGAATTTTTTTTCACCATTATTTGAGACCTATTCCATTAGATTCATCTCTTCTCCCTTATCACATTCATCCATATCATTTTTCTGAAAAAATGTTTGACCCTGCCCGATCCATTTTGTTTTCACCCATCCTCGTGGCCCATACTAGTAGCCAAGAACTGGAGTCTTTCTTCAACACCTTGCAGTCTAGTTTCCTCGAGACCCAACAAGAAGTGCAACAACTCAGTGATACTATTGCTTCCCGTGATGCATCCATCAATACCACCATAAATGCATCCATGCAATCTTCAATGGCGGAAGTCAAACACAAACTAACCACCCAGCTTGAATCTGTCTTTGCATCACTCTGCACCAAACTCAAGATCCCTACTGATGACTCTTTTCCTGATGCACATACAAAGACTGAAGGTGAAACTTCTTCCAATTCCCATACCTTTTAGCCCCATCACTTTCAATGGGACATACGCCTTCTGCAAGTGGATGTAACCAAATTTGATGGCTCAGACCCCACTGGTTGGGTCACCCAAATGGAACATTATTTCTCTCTCTACAACATTACAGATGACTTGGCCAAACTTCGATATGGTGTTCTCCATCTAGATCAAGAACGCTGGAAATGGTGGCAATGGAGAAAAACTTTCCGTCAAGGGTATATTTCTTAGACCCAATTTGTGACTGAGCTTTATGAACGCTTTGACATTGACACCAACCATTTGGGCCATTTGACAAAATTGAAGCAATCAGGAATAGTAGAAGACTTCATAGCTACATTTGAGTGTTGGGATTTTCGAACAGAGGGCATGACTGATGCTTTCTTTCGAGAGTGTTTTATCAGTGGCCTCAAGGAGGAGATTTGGGCCCATGTCCTCATGCCTCGACCTACGACTTGGGTGGAGGCTACTAAAAAATCTAAAGAAGCACAAAAAATTGTTTCCTCTCAAAACCGTAAGCCTTCCTTTATCCCTCGTCCTAAACCAGTAAACCCCACTACTCCCTCCGCCCCATTAAAGATTCAAAAATTGACCAGGGCTAAAATGGATGAATGCCAACTCAAAGGCCTCTGTTATAATTGTGATGACAAATATTTCACAGGCCACAAATGTAAGGAACAAAATCTTTTTATGGCCATCTTTGAGGATATTCCAGAAGAGGATGTTGACACTCCCCTTGTGCCTGATTCACTAGAAATCACTAACATAAACTCTCCCTCCGACCCTCCCGAAGTGGAACCGATCATTTCCCTCTATGCTCTCACCAACTTGTCTACCCCCCAAACCCTCAAGTTAATTGGTTACATCAAGCACCAAAAGCTCATCATTCTGGTTGATAGTGGCAACACCCATAATTTTATTCATCGCCGCATTTCCCAAGAAACCCATTGCTACATCCATGCTATCAACAATTTCCAAATCATGATTGCTAATGGTGGTTCTATGAAATGTAGTGGGCACTGTGAAAATGTCTGTCTCCAAATTGGTGACTACCAACTAAAATCCCATATGTTTTCTATTGACATGGGCGGTTGCGACATTGTGTTGGGTGTAGACTGGCTAAGGACTTTGGATCCCATTCTCATGGATTTTCATAACTTAACTATGAAATTCAACCAAGGAGGCCACCAATATAAATTACAAGGCATCATTGTTGGTTCACTTGAGGTCATCAGTTCTCATCGCATGGAAAAACTACTCAAAAAAGGTCATTCTGGTGTCATTTCCCAACTCCACGCCATACAAGCCACAGAGACACCCCCAGTGCCCCAAGACCTCCAAGCCCTCCTTTCTAAACATCAAATGATATTTTCCACTCCCCAAGGACTCCAACCTTCCCGCAGTGTTCATGATCATTCCATTCCCCTTGTCCCAGGAAGCATTCCCCCCAATATCCGTCCATCGCCACCCCTTTGCACAAAAAAATGTAATTGAGAAAATGGTCCATGAACTCCTTACTCCAGGTGTCATCCGTCCTAGTATGAGCCCTTATTCATCTCTAGTCTTCATGGTACTGAAGAAAGAAGGTTCTTGGAGAATGTGTCCCGACTTTCGTGCTTTCAAAAAACTGACCATCAAAGACAAATTTCCCATTCCTGTCATTGATGACCTCCTGGATGAATTGAGTGGCACCCAATTCTTCACCAAACTTGATCTTCTCTCGGGCTATCACCAGATACGTATGAAAGA
>JZKD02S1804557.1:224597-241752 GCA_000966675.3 Picea glauca | reverse complement strand
AAGAGAAGCATCTAGAGGAAGATCGTTCTAGAAGTGGAAGCTTCTATTAGGTCTTCTTACATCCGCCTTATTCTATTTTATTGAAAGGTCTTATTAATATTGACCTTTATTACATTCGAATACATCGATCTACCTATGTGTGGGTTAGGACCTTAACATATACTTATCTATCTCCAGACTTTGAAATGCCCCACCTCTACTTCTCATGATGAGCATCGATGTATACACCATCAGGCTAAGAATTATCTCATAATGGATGATGGAATGTATCAGAGAGGTGTAGACTGCATCCTATGCTAATGTCTCACTCATGAGGAAGTAGTTATCGTGCTTAACGATTGCCATACTAGAGCTTGTGGAGGTCATTTGTTTGGGTTGGCAACAGCCCAAAAGATTCTACGAGCAGGTTACTTCTGGAGGCACTTATCAAAGATTGTATCGAATCGGTCAAGAAGTTCCATCCATGCCAAATCTTCTCTTGGAAGATGAGGGTACATCCCGCTCCCATGTTTCCTGTCATCACAGTTGGTCCCTTCACCAAGTGGGGGACTGATTACACTACTTGCAACCCTCCTTCAGCAAGGGGGCACCACTATATCATCGTAGTTGTAGACTACTTCACAAAGTGGGTCGAAGCTATGCCAATGTTTAAATATGATGGAGAGACTGCATCTCTCTTTTTATTCAATCAGATAATAGCAAGGTTCGACGTCCCGAGGGAGATTGTCACTGACCATGGAAGTCACTTTCAGAATCAAATGATGATTGATTTAACATCAAAACTTCAGTTACAGCAAGAACATTCATCACCCTATTACCCCCAAGTAAATGGGTAGGTGGAGGCTGTAAACAAAACTCTTAAAAACATTCTACAATGAACTATCAACTCAGCCAAGTCAAATTGGCATTTGATTTTATACTCAACATTATGGGCTTACCGAACATCTGTTAAGACTGTAACTAGTTTCTCACCTTTTCAACTCATTTACGGGCTAGAGGCAATCTTGCCCATTGAATGTCAGATCCCGTCTCTAAAGTTGGAAGTACAATTATTGCCAGACACTTCTCCACTTGAAGAATGGTTAGTATACCTTGAGCAGCTCAATGAGCAACGTCGTGATTCGGCCCTGGCCAACAAGGCTCACAAACATAAGTTCAAGTGTCAATATGATAAGTTCGCTCATCCTCAGATTTTCTCTAAAGGTGACCTTGTCCTAGTCTATGACCAAGATAAGGACCCCCTGGGGGCAGGAAAATTCAAACCCATGTGGTTCAGACCTTTCATCATAAAAAAGGTTTTAAAAAAGGGTGCTTATCATCTAGTTGATTTTGAAGGGAATGCTTTGGCGGAGCCTAGAAATGGGATCTACCTCAAGAAGTATTACTCACAGGCAGGTCACTATGGGTAACTTTTTGTAACATATGTATAGTCTTTGTACTATTACTTTTTAGTTTATTTTAGTATTATATACCTGTCGTTGATACTATCTTTCGTCACTGTGGTAGATGTCAAGTGATTCTTAGGTGTTCGTTGGGTATGCAGATGGTGCTAGTCAGCACACTCAGAGGCTTACCTTTGCAGCTTGGGTAATCTTTACACCACAAGGCCAGTTATTATATTCTGGAGTTATATGCTTAGGTGACACCACAAATAATGTTGCTGAGTATAGCGCAGTTATTGAGTTTCTTCGTGACACTTTGTCATTGGGTATCTCTCATCTCTGGGTCTATCTCAATGCTCAACTGGTTGTGTCTCAGTTAAACAGAGTGTACCGGGTCCATGATCCAACTTTACACCGACGATTCCTTAGGGTATGTCTCTTAGAATGAAACTTTGATTATATTACATATTTTCATGTTCCTAGGAGATTAAACCAAGTTACAGATACTCTAGCTAATCAAATTTTAGATTGACATCTTGCACACATATGAAAGAACATTAACATAAGTATGTAAATACATTTTTTCACACATGATCCTTAAGACAAAAAATACAAAAAGAACATATATAATATCATAAAGTAACCAGAGTACATAGATAGACGCAAGTGCCTCAAAAATAGGACCGACAACGAGTCACAGGGATTATGCCCTCAAAAAATATATACAAGTATGTTATTGGACTAATCGGTAGGTGCGAACACTAACAGATCTCTATAGATCCACCTGCATCTAGAAAAAAATAGGACAGGACATGACTCTTTCCCTAAGTTATGACCATTGAATTAGCTAGTAGGCAGGAACAAGTAACATACCTTTGTATTGCTTCCTAGGGTCTCTGTTTCTCCCGCTTGGCTCCGGTGCTCTTGTGAGGTCAAGACGAAGACAACACAAACCAACCAAAGTAAAGATAGAAAAACATATTCAATCGCCAACTTATGTGTCTAATCAAGGAATTACACAATAAAGTAAGAATGACTTTATGGAAAAAGGACATGCCGAAATACTTTGTAAACTGCGTGTGTGTGTCAGCAATCAGGAGCGCACCTAATCAGAAACCTATGAACAACCAAGCATCTGCAGAATATCATATTAATTCTGAGGTACGCATTCCCATACTCAGATCACAGACAGATGACATTATAAGCATAGGTCATGGCCACCAATCATACACTATGGATCCACACCATCAAAATATAGCATAGCCACCAGGAATACACTGTGGATCTATGCAAGAAAATTCAAACTAAGACGACATAGCCACGAGACATACAAAGTGGATCTATGTGTCACAAATTATACATATCCCATCGCAACCTAGACAAAGAGATGATATCCAGGGTCTTCAATCCCGTTGCCCAAAAGTACGAATCTAACCATGTGATTACATGTGTTGAAGTCGAACATGGTAGAGACCATTTGATTATCGGTCATTGATGAAACCGTTAACAAGTGCGAGGGAAATCACCATTAATCTCAATGACTCCCAAGGTACACTAGTAAAATCCATCGAGTGTGAATGAATGAGTTGAGGTCGAACATCTGATGGAATCTTTCGATCAGGGGTCAATGATGTAAACCCACTGTCAAAAGAGAGGAAACCAGCCATTGAGGCATGCAAGTTCCAAGGTACCAAAGAATTTCTAAGTCTTGTTTTTGTATAATGAGCTGAATTCGATGGAAAAAAACTCGTCACATGAGGGCCTCGATGTATCCCCCATCAATGACATGAAATGAGTAACAGATATTGAAGGTGAAACAGAGTATGATGTAATTTGGACTGGACACAGGGAAGGCCGACACGGAGAGAATGGACAACTGCAGATGGCCGACTCAATAAAGGTTTCAGATGAGCTTCTCTTGAACATATGAACGACAAGACCAATGATTTGGCAGCATTGACTCAGAGACGACGCAGGGTATGAACTTGTAGCAAATTGAATGAGAGACAAATGGATTTCCCAAACTGGCTTCAAATAATGAATAGGGGGTGTCATGTTCAAGAGCGACAGTTACTACCAATTAATATGAATACGAGAACAGATCCCTTTCCCAAATTTCCCCCCACCATTTATGGTGACTACCTCTTTATTTTTACGCAAGCTTGTGGAGGATAACATATGCTTGTTGATATGAGCTTATCCTTCGGATAAGTCCTTCAGAGTATATTTAACGAACCCTAGGAAGGAGTGGTTTGGTCCCATGATGGGTCTGTCGATGTTTGTTTAACAAATCCAAAGATAGAAAACTCGAAGGTTTTTCATGATTATAGAGTTTGGAAAAACACTTAAAAGAGAACTCTCTTAGTTTATTTTTCATAAAATAGTCTGATGAGACCGAAAAAGAGATAAATTATCACCCAACAGATGCTTTCTTCAAAAACTTTATCGAGTGTGAAAATAGCAAGGTCGCTCGGCTATCTTTTCATGTTTAGAAAGTCTGAAAAGAGATTAAAGAGGACTCCAAGGGGGTTTCTTTTTCGTATAACCTTATTGAGCCCGAAAAGTGATAAAATTGTGCTCGATCGCGTTCTCATGTATTTTCGAGCATGAGAATGGAAAAATACCAAGCTCGATGTTTTGTACAAAAACCATAAAAAACAATCAAAACATGCGATGAAGAAGAAAAAATATCCGCATCCCTATGCATGAACATCGAAGTCGTTACGGCTGTAAAAGTCATACTCAAAAGGGCATTAGGAATTAGGTTTTAATAAATAAACTATTATAAAATCCAATAACAAATGGAAAAAGTAAATATAAAGAGGTAAAAGTTCTTTTTACCATAACCACTTTAACTTTACCACTATTTGAGCCCAAAACCCCTTTTTTGCCCTTGAATTTTGGCGCTTGATTGCGGGACTTACGAGAATCCATTCAACAAATCATCTCTGGCAGTGAGGTAAGCTCTTTGTCCTCTACCTTTTCATGGTTTGATTTTTCATTTTCATTGGTAAAAAACACTGTTTTGAATTTTTTTTGGGGGTTATTGTTTCGCTCAGCCATTCTCACAGGTGAGCCACACGGGACCTGCGAGAATGTCTCATTCTTGCAGGTGACCCCAAAGGCTCCTATGAGAACCTCGCACTATGCCTAAAGGGCACCTGCGAGAACCGCAAAGTGGATAAATTTTTAAAGTTTTGCTCAATGAAAAAATTCCAAGTGTTGAATAGAGTTATTAACTTTCTTCTTGTGCTTCTTATGCAAGTATTTGGCTATCACCATGGTTCTATAATGGTGTGAAAGGGAGCATGAAGAAGATGATTCCATTGTCGGAAATCATCCTGCCACCTTTACCTCTTTACGAAACTTTGGTCTTCTAAAATTCTTTCGTATCCCGGGCATGAGGGCATAAGTCAGGTTATTGGAGTACCTTGTGCATATGTGGGATCCTGACTAGCAAGTATTCCATGTAGGCGTCCACACATTGTCCTTGGATATTGAGGACATTTACTTCTTGACAGGACTATCACGGCGTGGGTACCATGTGAGCCTGACTGGTAGTAGAGGTGGTGGGATTCCCATGAGTGAGTATTGTCGCATACACTGTGTTCCAGAGGCAGAGAGGAGAAAAGGGAAAGTAGCCATTTGGGGAGTGCGGGATTTGACCCTCCACACTATTTTTTTCACCATTGCTCGTATGGCTGGGAGTGTTTCTCCTCACATGGATCTCCAGAGCTACTTTCAATATGCCATAGAGTGTACTGAGACTCAGGTTTTTAGTTGGGCAGATGTAGTGCTTCGTAGCATGAAGAGGCAGTTGACCAAATGCAGGGGAGGTGACCTGAAGCAATTAGGGTACAGGTATTTGTTGGTGTCCTTATTTCTTGAGAGGGTTCCCTTACTGAGGCTACAGGTTGAGTGGGATTTACTGGCTCCAACAGATCCAAGAATGCTGAGGTGGTGCCAGCTCATGGCCCGACATGTGGCTGGACCAATTATCAAATATAATGATACCTTCTTCGACTGGTTGCGACCACAAATGCTGATGGTCGATGATTATGCTTATGTCGGGTTGGATTTCTGAGGAGATCCAAACTTGGTCCTGCCCGAGGGTGCTCAGTGGGGGGAACTTGGTAAGAAGTACACATTTTTTTCTTTTTAAATGTTTTGTGAGTTTTATCATATGCAAATGTTTTTATATGTTCGTCCAAGGTCTAAATACAAGATTCTTTTTTGATGACACAGACGTGGGACCTTATCGACCTCCTGGTACTTGTCCTATTCAGCAGCGAGGAGAGGTGGTGTTAGCTCCACGATGGGACACCGAATATATTATGAAGCAGTGGAACAAAACCTAGAGCGTTTGACAACAGATATTCTAGACATTCCCCTTGGCGAGGTTCCATGATGTTATTAGCGTCATACAGTAGGAGTGTCAGAGTCCATTGGCTGGCTGCTTCGTAGGGTTGCCTGGGCAGTCGTGTGTTACCATGAACGTCATCCATGACGTCACTTTGTAGAAGCTATGAGATTCAGATTTTGAAATGTTGGTCCTCAGACAAAAGTTTTTTGTAAAAACTCTTTTGATCGTTATATATACATATGGCTTCTACCGGTTTATCTTGTGTAGTGTGAAAATTGATGTGATTGATTTATAAATGACCCAAATGTCTGTCTAATACATAGTTAGCCAATGCATCAATTAATGTATTTAGACATCTAGGAATATGTTGATATTCAATATAATCAAAATAACGTTCCAAGAGGCGAATTCACAAATACACCCGTAACAAAGTAGGACTTTGAATAGTATAGACATTACTTAACTGTAGTACTACAAGCTGTGAATCGAGTCGCACAAACAAATGACGGATTCCGAGCAAGATAGCATCAATCGACAATTCGATAACGATGCTATACTCTGCAATATTGTTGGTCGCACGACTGATACACACACCTCGTAAGGAGACAAGTTCATTTGTAGGGGCGTAAATTGCCCATGCAACAAAAACAAGGTTTTGAGTATTACGGCTAGCACCATAAGCGAAGCCAATGTAGGGTAGTGAAGACTCAGACATCTAGAAATCAAACACAATGTCACATAAGGGCAGAGACCAGATATTGACAAAAGAAATCTACAGTAACACACAAGAAGTATGATACAATAAAAATACAGGTACTCGTGCATAGGTGATCTTATGCATAGTATTTCTTCAAGTAAAACCCATTTCTGGGTTCACTCAAAGGGATACCATCATAATCTACTAACTCATAAGCCCCTTTTTCCAACACTCGTCTAACGATATAAGGACCTCACCACATGGCTTTGAATTTTCCAGCTCCTAGCATATCTCGATCTTGTTCATAGAGGAGAACGAGATCTCCTTTGGAGAAAACACGAGGCTTGACATGTTTGTCGTATTGGGCCTTGACACGTTTTTTCTGAGCTTCTATGACTAGGGTAGCTTCACGTCGAGTTTCATCTAATCGCATAAGATACAATAGACATTCTTCCTCAGCAAAAGTGTTTCATAGGAGTTCAACAGCTAGTTTTAAAGAGGGTATCTCGCATTCAATCAGGAGAATGGCTTCCAAACCATAGACTAACCAGAAAGGTGTAAACCCAGTAGCAGACTTGACGGATGTCCGGTAAGCCCACAATGTTGAAAACAACATTGTGTGCCAACTTGTTTTGTGAATACCTATCATTTGTCGGAGCATAGTTGTGAGAACTTTGTTAATTGCTTTGACTTGGCCCTTGGCTTGTGGGTAATAGGGCGTTGAGTTTTCATGGTGAAGACCAAAATTTTCATTAAGTTCAGACATCATGAAGTTTCTAAAGTGGCTACCATGATTAGTGCCAATAGCCTGGGGAACACCAAAACGAGCTATGATGTGATTAAAAATGAATAATGTTGTGGTCTTTCCAGTGTTGTCAAATGTCGACATTTCCTCGGCCCATTTCGTAAAGTAATCTACAACTACAATAATGTATCCATGCCCCTCGGCTGAGTGGGGGTGACATGTCATGAAATCGATGCCCCATTTCGCAAAGGGACCAATGGAGACCACAGGGTGAAGAGGAGCGGGATGTGACCATATCTTGTTATTATAGGTCTACTAAGCATGGCATTTTTGAATGGCGATTATGCAGTCGTTAAATAAAGAAGGCCAAAAATAACCTACTCGTAAGATCTTCTCGGCAGTAGCATACCCAGACATATGACCACCACAGGCTCCAGAATGGTAGTCATTCAGATATTTCTTGGCTTCGTAGAAAGTTAGGCAGCATCGAAAAATAGAGGCAATCCCCTGATGATAAAGAGTATCCCCGAGGATAATATATTGACGGACTTGGTATCGTATTCGACGTCGGTCAGTACTAGACAAAGTTGGCCGGAAAGTCTGGGTCTGGAGATATATGATGATATCACCATACCAAATATCATCAGAGTTGATGAGGAAAAGGTATTCATCAGGTAATGAATCAGTTGCTACATTTTCCGTTTCAGAATAGGGAAAGTCGCATATCAACTCAGCAAACACTAAGGACTTCTTGGACTTGGCACATTCGAATTCCAAGTCAAACTCCTGGAGTATCATGATCCATTTGGAGTATATGCCACCTATAAATTGATGTGTGAGAATGTGTTGCATAGAGATGTAGTTAGAAAGCATTGTAGTCTTACGAGAGAGGATATAGTGCTAGAAGCGTTGGATGGATTGGACGGCTGCCAAGGCCAGTTTTTTGACATGTAAATACTTGATTTCGGTAGGTGTTAGACTTCGACTCAAGTAATAGATAACATGTTCGTCGTTAGCATCGTCTTATTGGACGAGAACCATACCAATGGTGTAATCCGAGGCTGCAAGGTAGAGGAAATAATCGCGACTGTAATCGGGGGGAAAGAGAAGCGAAGCACATGTTAGGAACAATTTCAAAGCTTCGAAAGCTTTGTTTGCGATGGTATCCCATACGAAATCAGACCCCTTTTTTAGGAGCCACATAAATCCATGAGTTATCTCAGCATAGTTTGGGATAAAATGACGAAGAAAGTTTTCTTTCCCCTACAAACTTTGTAACTGGTGAAGTGTAGAAGGAGGAGGGAGATTAAGGATCACCTCAACCTTTAAAGGATCCACCCTGATCCCTTGATGCGAAACAATAAATCCTAGAAGTCGGTCGGATTCCATGCAGAAAACACACTTGTGAGGATTCAAACGTATACGGTAAAACCAACAGTAGACAAAAATGGCTCGGAGGTGGGTTGGATGATCGACTCGACGCATGGAGTGAGCGGGTAAATCGTCCAAATATGGTTGCACGATGTGCTTGATATCATGGAAAGAATAAGACATAGCGCGTTGAAAAGTTGTTCCAGCGTTCTTGAGACTGAAGGGGAGTTTCCAATAGGCAAAAGTACCCCAAGGACAAATAAAAGCAGTCTTATGTTGATCCTCGGGAACAATGTTGATTTGATTATACCAAGAGAAACCATCCATCAGAGAGAAGATTTCACTATCGGCGCAATCGTCGACAATCTGATCGATGAAGGGGGTAGAAAAGTTGTCTTTGGGACAAGCTTTGTTGACATCCCTATAATCAATGCATACACGAATTGTGCCTTGTTTCTTATTGATCGGGACAAGATTGGAAACCCAGTCAGTGAGGGCCACCGGGTAAATAAACTGGCATTGAGAAGTTTCTCGACTTTGAGCTTGATAGCAGCCGCTTTATGTGGGTGAACTAGACAAAGGCATTGCCGGACGGGTTTAGCATCGGGGTATGTCTTTATCTCATGTATCACAATGTCGAGGTCGATACCCGACATTTCTTCATAGCTCCAGGTGAAGATATCACGAAAATCTTTGAAAAGGGATGTGTAGGTGACAATTTCGTCAGGGGAACACGAAGCTCTGATATGGACATTTTCGACGATTCCAGGTTTGACGGATATGTCGAGGGGAATAGTGGGTGAGACACTACTTAAGTTCCCTTCAAAAAACACATCGTGTGTGGACTCGGGAATGGTTGATATGATGACAATAGTCGATGGGGTCGAGATACGTTGGTAGTTCTCAATGGTATGTTGCTCCAGGAAGAGGATGGAATGATGATGTACATCATTTCAAGGGGTGTCCTCCATGACAGACATGATCATCTCATCTGTGGGAAAAATGACACGAAAGGGATCTAGAGATAACTCACCAAGAGAGGGGGTAGAAGGGGTTGCTGATTGAATGGACTGATAGGCGGATTCGACCGGACTTAATGGAATTTCATTACCGTAACGAAGATGATCTCCAGGGTTAGGTACTATCCATGGGTCATGAGACACAAGAATTCTGTGAATCGAGGTTGAGATCATGTTGATTGAAGAAATGGAGGAGCATGGAACATCAGGTGGTGGGATGGGGAAAGTACCCATTAACAAAGAATCTTTGAGAAGGCCTACACCGACGTTATCATAACCTGGTGGGGTTTTAGTGATGAACGGTACATTTCCAGTACGGGTATCGGAGTTAAAGAAGGCTAATTGGTCGATGGTGACTACCTTCCCTTGATGTGGAAAATGTACCACATGAAAAAGGGTCAACACAACTGCGTGCATGGAATCGATCCAACCGTGGCCAAGCAGAAGATTGTAATCAAGGGGAGTGTCAAAGACTTCCACTTTGACTTGGACCATTTTGACTTCTAACATGATGGGAAATGAAGGAAGGACACCATAGGGCTTAAAACTACAGCCATTGAAGGCTTTGAGAGTGTTCTGGGATTCATTCAAAGAGGGAGAGATAATGGATTTCCAGCAAGTAAGAGACATGACATATGTTGAGGCACCCTCGTCGATAACGGTTTGGAAAATGTTTTTGTCAGAGACAATCACTTGGATCAGGAACGCGAGTTGAGGGGGTAACCTTGGAATGTGATCTTCCAAGTCAAAAATTATTAAATTTGTATCCATCGGGTCGAGTCCACCAATACATTTCAATAGTGCCTTCTGTTGTGTAGGACAAATTTGAAGGACTTCAAGGGTTGACATCACATAAGGTGCTTGGGCCAGATCTTCAACAATTATATAGTTCTGGGAAGCATGAGCATGAGGATTGAAAGATGATTTCCTAATGACGCCCTTTAGGGGGGTTTGAAGAACTGTGTTGAGGCTCGGTCGTTCGAGATGAAGAGGACTGTTGGTAGGTGGAGTCGCGGGAGAGGGTTGTACTAATGAAGGAGGTAGGTCATCAACCTTCTCTTTAGAGGGAGAATAATCTTTGGCTTCAGTGGTGAGTGAAATGTCGTTCTTCTTTGAATCGTCAGTACACATCAATACATAGGATGTAGTAGAAGGTGAAGGTTGGTCATGAATGACCAATTGAGCTTGTTGTTGAGACGAGAAGGGTTGGGAAAAAACGGCCGGAGTAGGTGGTTTTGGGGCTCCTTGAAGGAACTTAGTGACCTTGGTGCATCATGGACAATCCTTCATGTAGTGATCATCACCACAGATAAGACAAGGGTATCGAGGTTTGCGCTTATCCCTATCGTCAACAAGTGGAGTTTTGGTTCACTCTGCTTGAGAAGTACTTTTGTCCTCCTTATTCTTACCACTTCCCTTTTTGGATTTGTTTTTACCGGCTGGGGTAGATTGAACTACATTTACCTCAGAAGTCTTGCCAGTGGGAGGGTCAGGAGACGGAGCATTTTGAAAATTAGAAGAAGTAGGTTTGGGGTTGGTGCTTGAGGCAGAATGTGGTTGGTAATGGAAAGTGCCAATCACACCGTCGGCTGCATGAGAAGCAACTGGAGTAGTTGAAGTGGCGGAAGTGGAAGGATGAGGTGCGTCAGGTAGTAAGTCGTAAAAGGGTACCCTTTTGTGAGTAAATGAGGTCAAGGTATTGACTACGACTTATGGCATGCTCTTCTGTGACCACTCCACCCATGGCGATGTTATGACCGATGTCATTCACAAATGATTTTGTGAACCACTCTGCTAGAAACTAATCGAGGAGTTCGAGTTTGATGAGACATCGTCTCCGTCACCACTCATGAATGTGATCGGATATATGAGTGGCTTTGTTTTGTTTGAAAGAACTCAAAATCTCAGTCCACATTTCATAACGGATCGGTAACTGGTAGTGGGTGAGGAAATCCATAGCTAGGGTGTTGAAGTCAGCGAAGAAACCTCGTGGTAATTCTATATACCACTTCGCAGCAGAACCTGTGAGGGTTCGTTGAAAAATACATAAATGAATAGAATCATCCATCAACGAGTTGGATGAGCACTAGAGGTGAAAAGTTATGACGTGATTGTTTGGGTCCTCTCCTGCTTTGCTGTTGAATTTAGGGATGTCCGATGGTAGCTTGGCTGGTATAGCAGGCCATTGGGGAGAGTGACAAATTGGATCATTTAAAATCCTTGACAAATCTAGAAGATCCAAAGTGGCCAAGAAGGGTAACTGTCGATTCACATGCGGGTACCGGTGGCTTTGGGGAGGAAGCCCCGTCAGAAAACCAGTAGGACCATAAGTAGTCTGCATATAATGTGAAGACCCAGGAAGATTCGGTGGTGGTTGGAGAGGATAGTAGCTCATGGGATTGTATCTTTGAATGTTTGAGCATTCTAGCCCCAAATAGGATTGGACGTACCAGGATATGGTTGGCCTATACTAGGGGGTATCACAGATGCAGCTGGAAGCTGCTGCCCCCCAATCGATTGAGGAGTATGTTGTATCAGATGATTCCAATACTGGGCCAAGGATGGAGGTATGTTTTGTCCATAAGGTGGGGTCTGTCCTCCTATCGGAGGTGTTGTTCCAATTGGGGGCAGCGTTCCAATTAGGGGTTGTGTTCTAATTGGGATTTTCATTCCAATAGGAATTTTCCCACTAAGAGGGGGTTGAGTCATACCTCCTTGGTGAAATTGTCCACCAACGGGAATCTGGTAATTTGGTGTGAATGATGGAATAGTGCCACTAGGATTAAGACTGCTAGTGGAGGACGAGATAGGTCCTCCAAAAGGAGATTGAGGGAGTGTTGGAATAAAACTGGGAAGAGAGTGCCTAGAAAAAGAGGGACCACCAGGAGAGTTGGATGGGGTTTGCGTAGGAGTGGGAATGGAAGCATTCAACGAACGGTATCCGGGCGGTAGTGTTGGGGTGACTCTAGGAATATGCAGTGTGCAGATGGGGGATTGGCTAACCACAGTAATCCCAGTGTGAATACTCATAGTATATGTGTGATGGGCCATTTCTATAGGGATGGTCAATATGTGGTCAGATCGCGAGGCATCCGTACCAGGAAAATAATAGGCAGTAGTAAACGATATTGTCTCTAGGTTAGAGGTTTCAGAAATCACAGGTGAAATGATGGTTTCAATGCCTGATCCTGCACCAAAAAGGTCTTGCCTAAAAACGCCCATAGACCAAAAAGGATCTTGGCCTTCTATTCCTGGAAAGGGTCCAACTGGTGATCCAGAAGACACAACAACTAAGTCTCCGAAAGAATTCACTTGCATAAACTCTCTCTCAGAATCGGGGTGAAGTCGAAATTCCTCTCGAGTATTGGTAATTCGGAAATGTTCTAGAGAGTCATTTCGTTCGACTTGTGGCATGGTAATGTCTTGGACTTCACTCTGCTAAGGAGAGCCCTTAGGTGAGCTTGTAGGCAGGGGTTGAGAACCTTCTAGATGCTTTGGAGATAAACCCTGCATTCTACGTGAACTATGTGGAGGATCTATTGTGAATGAGTTACAAACTTACAAAGAAAATCATATGGTCAACTTGGGTAAACAAACAACATGTTCTAGTAAACAAAATCTAGGAAACAATACCAAGCAAATAAGACCTTCTCATTCCGAAGTCACTAGTTGGTGATGAAATCCAACGTTGCAACAACGAGATGAGAAGGGGCGCGGCCAGGGTGGAAAAGTTATGATGACGACCTGCTTAACGGACTTACACCCTGGTGCAAGATCCCACACATAATTGTGGGTATACCCTCCAAGGAGCCCGAGTGAATTTGGCCAACGTTGATTCCAGGTACCGTGAAGACTTGCCCCTTCACAATCATCTTGTGTAAGACCCTAGAAATATAGGCCGCTAAGGTTACCACCGACAACAATAAATCCTAGGGGGACAATCGACAGTTCGATCCACATGCAAGCGCAGGGTATCTAGCCCAAAATGAACTCAAGAGGCTTCCACTCATCATTGTGGGTATACCTCCAAGTGACCCCCGTAATACGTGCAATCTCTACACCAATATCAACAAAGCAGGGTGAGTAACTCTGTCAATATCAATGCGACGTCATGTTTGACCCTTGTGTGAGAAGGGCTTCCCAGGACAAAATGTTGTAAATGGAATTTGACACTCCTTAACACAAGATGCTATTGTGTGTTTTGTGCTTTTGTCAACTTGACCCATGTTTTCAGGGCTTCGTTAGCCTGTCTTTCCTTCCTTCACGTGTGGTGCTCGAAAGAATCTGTTGAAATTTTATTTTTCTTGTTGAGTTTTCCATGATCCCTCTTCCTTTCTGATCTGTCATCCATGATCTCCTCATCCAATGACTTTCTTTCTCTTACTTCACTCCGTATTTTCTGCTCTTTTGCTCACTTCGACCCAGTATCAGTCACTGTGTCTTCTGCACAGTTCAAATTTTTCCTTTTCTCCCTTAATATTCACTTGCTTCCATAACCAAGGGCCAACAAGCCCCCATCACTCACTTCTAACTCATCCCGAGGCACTTCAAGCCTGAATTTTTTGTTTCATTTCGACTTTAGACTGCAGAGGGAAGCCTATGCTTTCTGCTTTGTTCCTCCCTTCTATGTGTAGACTATCTTTTTCTATGTCTAGTTGTTATAACCCTAAATTGCACTATCCCTGCTTACCTGGAATCAGGCCTACTCATTGCCTTTCCTTGCCAAAGCCATGCTGAACAAATCCTCAAAAAATCACTTAAAACAAGCAACCCGCGCCCTAACTTCTCACTGGGCGCGGGGGACCGCTTGCTGTCCTTCTACTGCATGTGGGTATCCGCGGGCTAACCCAATACAGCCCGTGGGTACCTAACAAAGCAAAAAATCAGGAAAGTTTCCGTCGGGACACGAGGCTTTTTGTCAGTTAACTGGGACTCTTCGCCATGCATGGCCGAGATGTTTGTGCATTTTTCTTTGAGTCTGTTTTACACACCATCAGTTTCACTTCCGCACCTTGAGATTTAATAAGCCCATTAAAAGCAATGCGAAATAAAATCAAGTAGACTTTTCTGTTTGTAGGGTGCACACATTAGCTCAGGATAGGGCCTTGGAATAGGTTGGAGAGTAAATTCTCCAAGGCCACCCAAACCAAACATTGGAGTCTGTCATTTAGGGAGTGTAGAAGTCCAGTTACGGAAAGTTATTCAGGACCCCCCTCTAACACAGGGGATAAACACGAGGTCGTGTAAGGAAAGGCAGTGGAGATAACCCCTCCAAAGCTGGACCGAGCATAGTGGAGAACACATATAGAGGATTTGTTACGGGATTCCGTCGTTAGCATTTGCCACAGAGCTTCGTGGATCTCGAATCCGTTCAAGGTCCTTAGTCGTCTTCTGGAACACTTGCTCTCGATACCCTTGACAGGTTTCGGGCTTGATACCCTGCTCATTGTGGTCTTCGGACGGTCGACTGTACCCACCTGATAGTTGTTCACGTGCTGGCAAACTAGTTGCCTATCTTTTCTAGGGACTTACACAGGTGACTGCGGGGGTATACCGCGGTACCTAGGGAAGACTTCGGACCAACACTTTGCAGAGTAGACCCGGAGGGTGCTTCCGTATTTGAGTTGCACTTGCACCGGTAAGGTACTCTAGTGTTGGTTGTGGTAACTGCTCTTCCTACTAATATAGTGCTTTCTTGATTTATCTTCTAGGGGATTTATTTTAGTGCATGTTACTGTTTGTTCATGTAGACTACCTTATCATGTCGTGAATCTTCTCACAAAGTGGAGGATTCAGAGCTCCGCCGGTCACGAAGGCTTTTGGGCCTACCGCCGGTTATCCTGGAGCCACCCCCGCCACCTCTGAGGTGAAGGTTAGACCATCTTGGGTCTTTCGAAGAAACCGGGGCTTTCGATCCCAAACAACCCCCCGAGGAATCGACCACCAATCTTGGATTGGTTGAAACCTCAGACGCTAATTTTGGGCCGGACGTTATTATTTCAATCCAATCTTACGAACGCCTATTATCGCCTAACCCAGTTATGGAACAAATCATTTCAACTGGGACTTCCTCCATTCCTATCACTGTTGTCACCACAAGAGAAGCCTCTCCTAACTCACCGTCGGTGTTCAGGAGCACCATGGCCCCGGCCGCAACTTCGTTGCAAAGTGGACCGACCCCATCTATAGTGGCGGCCACAAACCCCTTTACATCTAGTGCGACAGGCGCTCCGTTTTCATACGGGATGCCTAGTTCAGGAACAAGTCCTACACTCACAACCTCCACTTTACAGACTTTGGGTCTGGGGGCAGGGAGCTCTAACGCTCCTCTGCAAGGTCCACTTGGGGGAATTCCTATCCCTTTCAATGCTTTTCCTTACGCTGGAGGTCATATTCCTCCTTCGTCCCCGTCGCTCGGTGGTCCACATCAGTAGACCGCCGAGCAGCCCACACACACAAGTTCACTTGGAGCTGGGAGTCAAGGACAACCTGCGCAAACTTTGCCGGTAGGTTCGTCACCATTCTTTTGGAATGGGGCGGTTGGTAATAAAACTCTCACACAGAGTGCTTTCCCATCTGGGGGCACTCCTATTTTTGGACAGTCTAATCCGGTGCAGGGTACTATTCCTGCGCTGGGGGCACATATACCAGGACCTTGGAACTCGGGACAAGGATCCAATCCCGCTACGGGAATGCCATTCTGGGGTAATGCTTTCCACAATCAATGGAACTCCGGACAAGTTACTATGCCTTACCCTACAAGACCGGCATGGAATAATCCTTCCCAAAGTCCGCAAAACACGATGAATGCCCAAAATCCTATGTCCTTCATGGGGAATCAGCAAATGATGTCCCCACAAATGTAAAACCCTTTCGCTGGTCAAGGCCAAGGTTTCTACCCAAACCCTGGCCAGCAACCAAACTTTTCCTGGCAACCTGGTGCCAGTCAAACCCCAGGACCCTGTTATCCCGGCTATCAGCAAAAGCCTAAACTACCTTTCTTGGCAACGTTACACTTGCCGGATTTAACACGGTTGTTGAACGATCCCATCTGTCACGACCCGCGTTGGCCTCCTATGCCGACAAAGTTTCCTTCAGACATCCCAAAGTTCGAATCCAAACCCAACGAAGATCCAGGTGATCACGTGACCACTTTCCACTTATGGTGTTCATCTAACTCACTGAAAGATGATTCCGTACAGTTGCGATTGTTTCAACGCACTCATATAGGGAGTGCCACGAAATGGTACATAAAACTCGATCGTTCACAATATTCCTTTTTTGGCGAACTGGATATGGCTTTCCTTAACCATTTCCAGTTACCTGTGAGATACGACGCTGGCACAGAATTGCTAGCCAATTTCGAGCAGACGTCAGCGGACCATATCTCAGATCATATTTGAGAGTGGCTACGCCGAAAGAGTATTATCAAAGTACCCGTCCCACCAGCATTCCTACTTGATTGGTTCCTTAAGTATTTAGTTCCGCAGTTATCCAAAGACGTCGCAACTTCTGGAGTCTTCTCTGAGGAAGAAGCCATCATGAGAGCTCAACAGTTTGAGCTTATCTATTCTCAGT
>JZKD02S1804557.1:196732-208422 GCA_000966675.3 Picea glauca | reverse complement strand
GGCAATTTCTCTGGTGGACGTAGCCCACACTGGGTGAACCACGTAAATCTGTGTCTCTCTTGTATTGTGTGTCTTCTGTGTTTTTGTTTCTGCATTTTTTTTATTTTATTGCTCCACGGTCCTGTTTTTCTAACAATAAAAACTCCTTAAACGCTTCGACCACCACCCTGGAAAAGATGGCCGGTGAATTCTTCAATCCAAATGGAATCACTGTAAACTAGTAGGATCCCCATTGTATTGAAAATGTAGCCTTATGGTGATCTTCCTTAGCAATCTGGATCTGATGGCATATTGAAAATCCATCTATAAAAGAATATACCTCATGTCCTCCTACATTGTCTAGCACTTCGTCAGTGAATGGCGTAGGGAATGGGTCATGCAAACATGCATCATTCAACTTCCTAAGATCTACACAAATCCTTATTTCTTTTGTATTCTTATCTTGTACCACCATAGGGCTAATCCATTCTGATTCTTCAACAGGTTATATGATTCCTGCTTCTAGCATTTTGTCAAGCTCAATCTTCACTTTCTCCTTATATTTAGGGTTCAATATGTAGGGTCTGTGTTTGACTAGCCTTGCATCTAGTTTCAAAGGGATCCTCATTTCTCCCATGGGACCTTTAATGCCCTTCATATTAGTGAAATTGGTTGGAAACAAGTCCTGATATAAATGCAGTAATTCTATGATCTTGTAAATAGTTGCAGAATCCCAATAATCTCCAACATTTGCGAGCTTTAGTGTCTGTTCTGTTCCAATGTTGACTTTTTTTATTTTGATTGGTTGTCAAACAAAATGTAGTTCAACTCCTAGTCCTTATACATCTCTTTGGCCTTTTGTTTCTACGATGTTCACATTCCTAGGATCATCGTCTTCAGCTGCATTGATATTGTAACAACCTTGCAACTTCTTAAGAGGCGCAATCCATTCATCCTCTTCTTACTCCAAAGGCAGGCTAGGTGCCTCCTCAAACACTTTATGTATTACAACCTGTAATGTTTGATCTACTGTAGGATATTGGCTTTCAAACAAAAAGGTAGTTACACAGTTCTGGGTCACACCTTCCCAATCTGCAGTGATGAGGTGCAGTTCTGCTTAAAGATACCAGTTGATAGGAGTTGTGTCCAGTGTGTTAATGAATTTGTGTACCCATTGTTCTTGAGGAATGTTTCTCCAGGATTCCTCACAACTTCACACATGGTCTTTCAGACAACTTCGACCTGTGTACCTAACTTCACATCCTTCTACTTGCTCTGAAAACCGTGATGTCATGAAAGTACGACATTGTACCCAGTCTGTAATATTGTTTTTTTGTGTACCCCACCATATCGCTGGAGTTTATTTCAGGGCCTCATCCATTTCCAAAAATCTTTATGGTGTTGGTACAATTTCTTCAAATTTCACTAAGAATGCTTCTAAATGATTCAGACCATCAAAGGTGGGCAAGTTACTTATTGTTGTGTCGATCCAACAAATGTCTCGGGTTAATCTAGAACATCTCCTTGTAGATACTTCATACATTTTTTTCTTCTAGTTCTCTAGTGCTTCTTCTGAATCCGATGAGGATGCGTTGTCACTTTGCCATCTCAAATTCCCATATGATGTAGGATTCATGGAATCCTATTGTCTGGCTGTTAATTTGTATATGTTTTCTAGTTCATATGCACGGTCTTCTTTTCTGGTGGGTTTTGTGTATCTCTGACCTTCATCAGGATCCAAAGATGCAATGATCCTAAGGTCATCTTCTTCAAACGTCATTATTATTTTCTTTAAATCAACCACAGTGGAATTATTGAAAGCCCAATCAATTCCTAACAGTGCAAGGTAAGGACAACTATAATAAACTATCTCAATCACCTCAAAGTCTGAAAACATCATTACTCTGTCGATGTCCATAGGGACACGCTCCAGTCTTCCAAAGGGTCTTACAGCTTGCTGATTAGCCATCCTAATCTTCATAGGGGAATATATCAACTTAGGTTTTCCCATTAGTGCCCAAGTCTGATTTGTCATGAAATTGACCTCAGACCCTAAGTCGAGGACCACATAGTCTATATCGTACTCTTTGAACTGAGCATTAAGGTGTAGCTCTTTATTTTTCCTTCTCTTCTTGGATAGTTGATGTACTACTTTATTCCACAAAGGATCTACCCTTCCTATCTGATACTGTCTGACCAAATTTTGTAGTTCTTGTATGGATTTTTCATCTTTAATCAACTCAATAAATGTATACAAGAAGTTGATAAGTTTACTCACCTCTTTTCCATATTCGGGCGAAGTAGAATGATCAAATGCGAGAGGAATTCCATTATTTCTTACTTCTGGTCGAACCTTTGATGAAGAAGCTTGATCTCTTCCGAATTAATTTCTTGCTTCCTTAAATATCTTCTTCTCTTTCCTTGGGTCAAACTCTTGTGTCTTCTTTGTAGCTTTCCTGACTCCTGATTCTTCTATAGTATTTCCTTGGATCACTCTATCTTCTCCTGTAACAACGCCTCCTCATGTGATAACAGTGACTATGGGATCTGCTCTGGGAGATTCTACTTTGATTAGTTGTATTTTTTGGTTTCCTCCTCATTTCTCTTGAAGCTTAGCCAAAAATGTTGGACATTCCTTGATAACATTCTTGAATGAGTTGCAATAGCTGAAAGTTGTACAAGGTTTCTAACAGTCCCTTGCCAAGTGTTCTAGATGTGTGCAATTATAACAGATGATATGTCCTCAACCTTGACCCATACCTCCTCCTCTTCCTCTTCCTTGGAATCCACCCTGAGGTTTGAAGTTTCCTCTCCCAGGGGAATTATACTACACAATGCCTCCTTCTTGTTGTATGTCACCTTGAATTTTGTATATATCCCTTGACCTTTCATGCATGATATCGTAAGACCTACAATCCCTATCATCGTTTCTTACCGTCTTACAGAACATGCAATACATATTTGTGGGTGTCTAGACATATTTTTGTAGATAGTAACATTCACCAGGGCGATGTCGATTTCTACATACCTCACACTAGGGTAGGGTAACTTTCTTCAAAGGGATCAGAGCTCCAAAGGCCAAATATTCATGAAATAAGGGACAATTCTCCTATTCATATCCTTCTGATTTGCATCCGATACACTAGATGTCTTCTCTTTTATCTTTTCCCTTGTCTTTCTTCATATCTTTGACCTCCAATGATAAGCTAGTTAGCTGACTCAAGATTTGACTCATACCTGAGCTGGATTCTCCCATAGGGGTCGATTCTAATTTAATGGCGATCTCCAATGCCTTAGCCTGTGAAGCAATCTTCTGTTGCATCAGAGGAACTCTGATGTGTGGTAAGAGGGAAACAATGAACCATTCCTTATTCTTCTCATCTGGGATCTGAAATCTCAAATGGCCTGTCAAAGTGTTAAATCTCTAATCAAACTCCCACACAGGTTCAGTTGTTCTCTGCTTGATTTCTTTTAGTTATGTAATGCACTATGAATTTGATTTAGATTTCTTGAATTCGGAAATTAGCGCATTCTTAATGGCGTTCATCGATTTAGGTGCATCTCCTTGGATTAATTTCATGTACCAACTCAATGCGTGGTCTCTTAGGGTAGTACTGAACTAAGCTCAGTTGACAGCTTCGTCGATGATATTCTTAATACTCCAAACAACTTCACATAGAAACCAGTGTTGATCAGGATCTTCAGATCCATCTCCTCTAAAGGTGGGTAACCTCATCTCATTTTCCATAGATCTTCCTAGGTTTCCTAACTGATTATGTGGTGGACTGCTAGAGACAGTGCTTTGAGCATTCTAATGACTTAGGTTACTCTAGTTACTTAACATTGCTAAAGAAATAAGAGGAATAATAGTACTTACTTCAATAATCGGTGTAGTTCTTGAATTTTCTAGCTGTTCTCGATGAGGTTCCTCTATCCTAGCGAATTTTGAATGCTCTTTGTCCGTCATATCTGCCTCTTCTCCACTATAGAACCCTTTGTCTCTGTAGTTCTTCCTAAACAGGTTCACTATGTGAAATTCTCTTAATACTTTCCCACTGCACATATGTCCAGCCTCTGTGTCCCTGTCCCTGTCTGAATTTTTGAACATTAACACTTTCGATCTAACCGATTACTATATCTTCAAGATGTTCTTCTCATGCAATAGCATCTCGATCTTCAACTTAAAAAAATGTAAAAATTTTCTTCTAGGTCCCTTAAAGAAATATCTCTCTGCTTGGCTATATGATTCCACTCTATCAACAACAAACTCAATGATATACCCTCAAACGGTGTTATCAAACCAGTGATCTACTGCTCTTCACACGGCATTATCAACTCTCTTGACCTTCTTGATCAGTTTCATCATCCAAACAACAGGTGGTATGAGTATGACTTCGAACTGGGTATCTACTAACCTAGCTAGCTACTCATATAGCTCCCGATGGATTCCTCCAAAGAAAATCTTGTGTATATCAGTAAAGATATATCTTCCCAACCAATCCTCCATACTAAGATTAGGGTTCTTTTTCTAGGCTTCATCAAATTCCTTTTCTTGATCTTCTATCCACTTTTGAATTTTTGTCTTCGATGGAAACCACCTTGACATTCCCTTAAGAATATTCTTGTCCCAGCAATAGAACCATTTGTTGGCACAGTGGCAGACCTAGGGTTCAGCTCTAACAGCACACCAACAAGCCCTAACTGTTGGCCCTTTTAGAAACACATGTGAAGAAAATGCAATCTCACCGGAAGTAGCTATAGGGGATTGCAGGACACAGGTGTCTACAACCATAGGAAATGCAAAGTGGATTCACATCAACAACGCACAGTCACCTAGTTATTCTTTATCCTCCTTAAACCTATTGTGCAAGTTACATTTCAGATCTAATACAATATCACAATACCAACATATCAAATGACAGAGAACACAACATCAATCAAACATAAAAAAAGATATACGTGGTTCACTCCCTCCCTAGGGATACGTCCACATAACTATGCTTTATGATATATTAAGATGGAAGCATACAGTTCTTATCTGCACTCTTGGCTAGCAGATCTTCTCTTCTTCTCTCTCTTTCTCTCCCCTCCTTGTGCACCCAGCTACAGGGTTGATCTTCTCACCCAGATGAAGATCTTACAATATACAAGGCCCTCACACACAACATTTCTCTCTCACATGATAGTACTCACTCAATCACACAACAAAAATGAACTCTCAACCAACTTAGCCCCAACCCATCCCAGGTCCTTTAGACCTTTATTTATACATTACAATATCTCTCGGACAGCCTTAGGTTAAAAGCTAAGTGTCAAAACCCTATATACCAAAACCCTAGGTGTCTAAAACCCTAGTTCAACTTGACCCACATTTTCAGGTCTTCATCGGCCTGTCTTTCCTTCCTTCACATGCGGTGCTCCAAAGCATCTGTTGACATCTTCTTTCACTTACTAAGTTGTCCATGATCCCTCTTCCTTTCTGATATGTCATCCTCGATTTCCTCGTCCAATGACTTGCTTTCTCTTACTTTACTCATTTTATGTTCTTTTGCTCACTTTGACCCAGTATCAGTCACTGTGTCTTTCGTGCAGTTCACATTTTTCCTTTTCTCCCTTAATCTTCGCTTGCTTCCATAACCAAGGGCCAATAGGAGCACTGGGACTTTTTGAGGAAATTTTGGTCAACGCTCCCCTACCCAGTTTCAGGGAGTTCCAGTGCTCCTTTCCCTCCTTTGGGGGAGCGATGCAACACTATGTGCCCCATTCTCGGGGAGCGTTGGGTTGTTTAAGGAAATCTTGGGTTGTTGAGGAAAATCAGGGAAAAATCCCCCTCATCTCTGGAGTTGGTTGGATTTGAATCTAAGGTCAAGGCTGGATCTTAGGGAAGATCCAAAACTAATGGAGAAGGATCCTCAACCTATCCCAATAATCTCTAAGGTGGTTGGGTCTCTCCAAGATTATATAAGGAGGCCTTCTCATGGTGAAATAGAGGAAGTTTTAGAGATACCAAACTTATGATCTCATGAGAAGTGGTATTATGGAGACATTGAAGGCATCAAAATTATGATCTCATAAGGGAGATAATTAGTGAAGCATATGTTCGTTGTGGAGCCTGATTATCTTCCTGATTCATGGGTCATTTTTTTCCAGCTGTGTTTATACCCCATGAATACTTTACACCCCAGAAGTATGTACACTCTTCCATACAGGGGGAGTTCATAGGTGGGGTACCCCCTTGTAAATGTATATTGTAATTTCATTGTAAATTTGGACCATTCATTATAAGGTCACAGATCTAATGATAGAAATTATGTTAGGTTTTTTTTCCCTAGAAGGAAACCCTCTGTTATGAGGGAAATGTATTGCGGCTATGTATAATAGTGAATATTGTATTCTGAGATAGGATACTATGAGAGAAAGAAGAAGAAGTTATAGCAGTTTTGTTGTAGTTTGTATCCCTTCATATGCTAGATAATAATAAAGGAAGGACCTATCAATTTCTCTGGTGAACGTATCCCACACTAGGTGAACCACGTAAATATATGTCTCTGTTGTATTGTGTATCTTCTGTGTTGTGTTTCCGCATTTGTTTTATTTTATTTCTCCACGGTCCTATTTTTCTAACAATTGGTATTAGAGGGAAATGCAACTTGCAGGAAAAGAGGGTTTTTGGTTCGAGTGGGAGAAATGTCAGAAGATGGAAAGTTTAGGGTCAAAACATTTAATGGCTCAAACTACCAGTTATGGAAGATTCATATGGAATATTATTTATATTAGAAGGATTTATTCCTACCATTGGGCATAATAGAAAAGAAATTGATAGCTATGAAGGACAAATAATGGGAGATTCTTGACAGAAAGGCTCTAGGAACGATACGATTGAGCCTGGCAGTGTCGGTGGCTTTCAATATATCGAAAGAAAAGACAATGAAGGGTTTGATGGATGCATTGGATAAATTGTATGAAAAACCCTCGGGGTCCAATAAGGTATTTCTAATGAAGATATTATTTAATATGAAGATGTCAGAAGGTGGGTCTGTTGCAGATCATTTAAATGATTTTAATACAGTTACTAATCAACTAAGTTCTATAAAAGTGGGCTTTGATGATGAGGTTAGGGCTCTTCCAATCTTGTGCCCATTGCCAGAAAGCTGGAACAACTTGGTCATGGTTGTAAATAACTCTGTCTCTGGCTCAAATACTTTAAAATTTGATGATGTTGTTGGTGTTATCCTTAGTGAGGAAATGCGAAGGAAAAGCACATGTGAGACATTAGGTAATGCATTGAACATGGAGAATGGGGGAAGACAAAAGGATAGAGGAAAGGGACCTAGGAACTACGGGAATTCTAGAAAGGGCAGATCCAAATCCAGACTTGGAAAGATAGAGTGCTGGAATTGTGGGAAGAAAAGACATCCGAAGAAAGACTACAGAGATCCAAAGAAAGAAAGAGATGGATAGCATGAGAGAAATCATGAAGAAAATGTAACAGGTGATGTGTTACAAGATGCTTTGATTATTTATGTAGATAATATTTCTGAGTCTTGGGTAGTAGATTCAGGGGTTTCATTTCACGCCACACCCTATATGAAACATTTTCTAGATTATGTTCAAGGTGATTTTGGACAGGTTCATTTGGGTAATGATGCAACATGAAAAATTGTTGGAATGGGAAAGGTACAAATAAAGCAACACAATGGAAACCAATGGTTGTTGAAAGAGGTAAGACATGTTCCATATTTAAGGAAAAATCTAATTTCAACTAGGTAGTTGTCAAGTGAAGGTTTTATATCCATATTTACAGATAAGACATGGAAAGTCATTAAAGGATCATTGGTGATAGCAAAAGGAGAGAAGGTAGGTACATTGTATTTATGTACTGGTAATACTGACTCTTATATATATTTATCTTCTACAGGACTGGATACAAAACTGTGGCATCATAAGCTGGGACACATGAGTGAGAAGGGAATGCAGATACTTCACAAAAGAAATTTTTTGCCAAATCTTAAGCAAATTGATTTGGATTTCTATGAGCATTGTGTTTATGGAAAAGAGAAGAGAGTCAGATTTCTCAGAGTCGGAAAAGAAAAGAAGAATGAAAGGTCAGAAACTCTTTGAGGTTGTAGGTCAAATATGCTTGGTAACTTGAAGAAAACTTGTTTTTGTGTTTATGTATGTGTAGATCAATGGGATAACTCAATTACAGTATGACATTTAGACAGTAAAATGAAAATCAAATAAACCAGTTCTCTCAAGGATTGATGATCAAATGATAGCTTTAAATGGGTGAGAAAACAATGTTTATAAACCGAATACAAAGTGTAGGGTTTAATAAAAAATGATAATCAACTTAATATTAAGTTATGATCTAACCAATGAGATAACCATCATTCTATATCTAGAACAACTTAGTAAAAAGTATAAAAGGAAAATGAAAATATGACATCAATAGAGAGAGAAAACTGTGATTTGTATTATCATAGTAAAAGTTTGTTTACAACATAATATAGTTCTCTATCCATAATTGAACCCCCTTCTATTAAAATGATAGGATTTTATAACCTTTTACAACAAGTCTCAGATACTGAAAAACTGGATCTGGATTTCTAATTATAGAAAAATAGAGTAACAACTGTGTACAATAAGCTAAACTAAATCCGGTTACTTATGGATTGAACTGTCTTCAAATCTTGTCTTCAACATCTGATCTTCATCCTTGCTATGTTTATGATGTGTCATGGAGGAAAGGACACATGTCTTCAGTAGTCAAAACACTTTCAACAGCTGTGAACTAAACTTTAGTTGACCAATTAAAATTTATCCTCCAAAACCTCCACGAATCTTTGAACTGAATATTTTATGATTTGGTGATTCATCTTTTAGATGTCCTCTTATCCTTTAAATCATCCCAAAACCGCTTTGTTCGAGCTTAGATCTTCAAAATTCTTATTTAGCGATTTCACCAGCTATTTCGCCTTAGGTTTTGCTAGTTAGTGGATGAAAGCTCTGCTTTTCAACGGCTAATTGATTATAATTGCACCTTTTATGCTGGTGAAAGCTCTGTTTCTTTGAAAAAGGAAAAATTCTGTATTCAAAACTATTTTTTCTTCACAAATAATTCTTTATTTGATTGATCTCCCTACAAATTAACAACAACCTGTGCCAGCACCTGTAAATCTGGATGTGTGGTAATTTTTCCCTTTAATTTTTTGATTTTCCTCTTCAAGCGCTTAGCCAACCACCATAAACTATTATAATCCTTTGTGATCTCTTTCTTTTTCTTCTTCTCTTTTACACTTTCACATGTCAGCTTCTCAAATGCTGCATTAGTCTTTGCAAAATTTTCTGACAAAGCTTTGTATCTTGCCTTTATCACCCTTTCTAGAACCTCTTGTTGTGCTATTACCTCTTTCAATTCCTTAATCTTCTATGTTTTCTTTGATTTCTTATTTCTTGAGGTTTCACCTTCATCTTTGGAAATAAAGACTTCAAATTCCTATGCAGGCTCCATGGAATAATATGGACTTTGGATGGATGGACTTTCATCTTCCTTTTCAGGTTCTGTGTCTGAATCTATGTATTGAAGATTTAGAGCATTTGTCTTCTTAACTATGGATTTCTTTGAGTTTGTTTCAAAATCTAATTTCTTTTTAGCTTTCTTGGGCTTTATGCTTGAATTTTTGTCTTCTGGTGGCTTTGGGATAGCTCTTCTTCTTCATGAGCTACTCTAAGGAGTTGATTTTTTCTTGCCTTCTTTCTTCTTTTCATTTATAGGTTGAGTTTGGGTCTCAAAACCCTCCCAAAAAAGAAAAAGCTACCAAGTTCTTTCTCTCTGTCTCAATTCTTCTAAAATGATCATTTTAATTAGGCCATAATGACAAAGGGCATTTTTTATAGTGAATGATTCGGCTCTAATCTTGTTACACACCTTGGTTAGGCTTTTATGTAGAAAGAAAGGCAAATTTAGAAGGACCTTCCCTGTGAAATGATATAAGAGTCTAAAATGATATAACATTAACTTGTCATACCTACCCTCTGAGGTTAAGTATAACTAAATGCCTTTGAATAAATCCTACCATTCATCTTCAAGGTAAGACACAGGGATTATTTTCTTCCAGGTTATACTTTGGAATTCTATCTTGTGGTATGATCTAAAATCCAAGTTCTTGGTCACTGTTGTTTTAAACCAATTTATGTCTATTCTGGGTAAACCAGTTGCTGAAGCGATGGCAGCTTCATCAACTATTAGTTCCATCGAGCCCACTGTAGCCTTCCTTCCATCGTAAGATTTTGCAAACACCTCTGCAATTACCTAGTGATAGCCTTCCTACAACATTTCCACATATGTCATACAACCTACATCTGAGGAATGCTTCTACACCTCTGGATAACACTACAAGATGGATAAATTGTCTAATTCTTTCCTCAAAAGTCGTCCTCCCTGCTTCCTTTCCATATGCAACTTAATCACCAGCTAATTTGCACACGGTTAAAACAACAAACTTCTTAAAAAGGAAAGGTTAGCACTGGTGAAAACAACCTGTGTTATTGATGAAATTAGAAACCCCATAATAGATTTTTTCGAACGTCATGAGTTTAAAATGGGAAATGGGGATTTGATTTGATGTCATCAACCACTAGCACTTTTACCCTCTTGTTGCAATGATGATTGAGCATGCATCATGTCTTTAAACCCTTATGTGTCTGTCCCATGAAATTCGTGAGCATAATTTATCATGATGTCCTGCTAAACATGAGGAAAAGGTGGCATCACACATTTGAGTCCATTAACTATCCATGATGATTGCATGACATGTGTCCAATGTATCCTTTTTGGGTTTCTGGAGTCATTGGAGGAAAACTCATGTTAACACTTTCACCGGCTTGCTTGTTGTTAAGAGTACACTTTAGCTGTTGAAACCTGGGACTTTCATCAGCTATCTTCAATTTTGAAACAGATGTTAGCTAGTGAAAAAAAAAATTCTCGATTTTTTGAAAATACCTTTTGATGATCGATTTATTTCTATGATAACATCTTAGATCCTATATTCTGACACTTCTAAATTTTAAAAATTATACAGGACCCTGATTTATGATCATACTATCACCTAGAAAAGAGGAACAAAATGACTGACTCATTTTGAGAGATAACACCTGCAATTGTTGTTAGAAAATCTACCAGGTTAAGTATACCCACTGAACAATACTCTCCTTCATTGTATTATTTATTGTTGACTGATTTTGGTGAACCATAATTTTATGAAGAGGCAATGTAGTTAGACACCAAAAAGAAGTGGGAGCAAGGCATGAAAGAGGAAATGGATTCCTTGGTAAATAACCATACTTGGGACTTGGTTCAGTTTCCTGGAGAAAAAAAAGAATTGCAGAATAAATGGGTTTACAAGTTGAAGGAAGAAGATGGAGGAATAAAGTGGTACAATACTAGACTTGTTGTAAAGGGGTTTGCACAAAAGAAAGGTATATATTTTGATGAAATATTTTCTCTTGCTGTTAAAATGAATTTAATTAGGACTATTTTAAGTCTTGTAGCAGTAGAATATTTGCATCTTGAACAATTAGATGTTAAAATAGATTTTCTCCATGGGGATTTGGAGGAAGAGATTTATATGCATCAACCACAGGGGTATGAGGTCAAAGGGAAGGAGAATTTGGTATGCAGGTTGAAGAAGAGCTTGTATGGCCTAAAG
>JZKD02S1804557.1:148493-178698 GCA_000966675.3 Picea glauca | reverse complement strand
AAGTATCACTTTTGAACCTTGATTTTGAGGTGGTTCTGCTAGACAATATTTCTTCTGTTGTATCTCCTAAGTTTTGGCCCTTCTGGGTATGAAACTTTCTTTTATGTAGTTCTCTAATATTTCTTCTCTACAATGACATGGGTCTGATCAAAATTGGATGTGCCAATTGGAATTTACGGTAACTTGCCCACAACTTTCTGATTTTTGGCCTTTCGAGGAGATCTCACTTGTATAGCGTGCCCCGCACAAAATAATTGATATACAATTTTGAAACTTGTACCAGAAATACTACAGACTATACATTATCCAATGAAACCATACTCACTCAATTTCGATACTCTAGGAAGAATTTATGATTGTTTTACCCGGAACACCTTCTTGAGACTAGTCAATAGGACTAGTCAGATAGCCTATCTTCCACAGGGTGTATCTACAAATGTAAGATGAAACAGAAGATAAAATTGTTAGCCCAGATACCTTACTAATTTGTGTGAATATCCTCCAGATTTTAGGGTCTGAAACATTACAAAAAACTTTTTATAGCGAAAATTTTGAAATGACTTAGTTCAGGACGATTTCAGAACCCTATCTTGTACAGGATGTATCTCTGAAAGTATAAGGCTTCGGGAGATGAAATTTTAAACCAACGTACCTTTATCCATCGACTAAATATTCTCGAAGCCGTTTATTCTGAAACGTTGCATAAAAAAATTTATAGCAAAAACTTCAATGTGTCTCAAATGTAGCAGCGAAACCCCAAGACCTTGAGCTCTAATACCATATGTTAAGAACCAAATATCAATATAGCATAGAAAAACATCAAAATAAGTACTCAATGCCTTGAAAAAGAGATAATTTTAGATAATAAACCTCTTCAAGGGGGAAACCTTCCTTTACCCCACATAAATGTTCAAGTGCAAGATGATTCCAAATGAAAATGTCTCCTTGGTATATATAGGAGACTAGGAGGTATAATTACAATTAATGGAATAAAGCCAACATAAATAAAATAACATTACTAATGTAATATTCCCCAATTAAGGGATAATGAGCCAATATTAGGGCTTAACAGTTTCTAAGTTTGGATATGGGAGGGTTGACAAGGTATCCTATTGGGTAGATATTTCCCTAGGTTAAGAGTATTTCCAATAGATACCTCTCTAAGACATGTAAAGTGGATGAAGTGGTTAAAGGTCAAGACTCAATGGGAATGGGTTTCATCACATTCAATGGGTTGTAGTGTCTCATCCATGGGTGTCTTTGTAGAGGGCGTGTGGCACCTTCGTTTGCAATGCAATTTTTCCAAGCCCATTGTTTATCCAATCTTAGTTTCTTTCATATTTTAAGGACAAGTTGAAGGTCATTATCTTGGTGTGGTGTCAAGATAACGACAGTGTCACTCACAAACACATAGTGGAAGAGAGAAGGTTGGATCGTGATGAGACTCACTTTCTCTCATCCTGCAACTGAGAGTCATTGCCCTATATTGGTGACCAGATGATGGTAATTTTGTACCACTAAATATCCATGAACTTGACAGTTTGGCTCGTCATGAGACCTCCTATCATCCAACTAACCCTTTAAAAATTATTAATCACTATTCTTGTGGGTCCCCTTATTCTTACAAATAAGTGTTTCATTTCTTTCTTGGGTGATCCCTGGGTGAATCATATAGAAGGTTTATACATAGGATTTTATATTGTACCCAACAACAATCCCTCTCATCCATCAACCCCTTCTTCCCATAGAATGAGGGACAACCCCTTTTTGGGTCAATACACACTAAAATCCAAAGAGATAAGGAAATGGAGGGAAATAGTGATGGAAATTGGTAAGCATGGTTGAGAATAGTATGATGGCTCTTCAAGGGAGCTCCTAGTAGAAAACCCATCCCCAAGGAAGAACACTTACTAGGGAACAATGACAACCACCAAGGTAAAGCAGGGAAAAATGCATAATTTCCAAGCATATGTCATGAAATACAAAGCAGTATAAGATACAACATACTCAAATTCCTCAAATGTTTAAATGACACTCATCATAATACCTGACTTGTACCTCATGTAACAAGGCATGTTTCCTCTCATAAGCCAGCTAGTGTGGTGGATGCCATCTAAAAATATATGACCTATGTGGTGGCAAGAAGGGTATCCATCTGTGTAGAAGGATACTGCTAGTCTTGTAGTCTCTCAGCACTTCATATCTGCAACCTGAGGGCTCAAGACATAATATCCTTAGTTATCCCACAAAATGGGGATATCATGTAGCTCCTACTTGGGGACATGTGATCACCATAGAGTGCATGAGAACCATAGAATCTCTTGGTAGATCAGTGCCTTCCAAAGCTCAAAAGAAGGGATCAGAGCATCTAGGGTGGTGCTATCACCCTTTATCCATATACATAAAAACCCAAAAAGAAAACTAATCTAGAAAATAAAACTTTGACATTTTTTCAAAAATCTCTAGATTAAGCATGAAATCAATATGCAAATAGATAAAAATGAAAATGAAATGAATCTAAACTAATATGATCAATCAAGATGCAAATGAAAGAAATTAAAATGACCTACCTACTTACTTGGGGCCATGAAGATCAGGTGATGGGTGATGTCAGGTGAAGTCATACAACCAATACAACTAGTTGGTTACCTCATCAAACTATCTCCCCTTGCTCTTAATCATGTAATATAACAAAGATAAGTCAAGAACATAATAATCATGAATATAAACACACATATAATTGATCATGAAATCAAACTCATGAATATGGGTGGGAGGGAGGAAGTCTTGTTGGAAAGAGAAACCATTAGTCTGATCATCCCGTCTAAAATTGTAGCCACAAATCTGATCAATCCATATCTAAAGAGGGATACAATATGTAGATGATGGCTCATATTCAACTTCACTCAGAAAATAATTTCTCCCTTAAGGATGACAAAGGACAAGAGATCCCAATAGAACCCTATGATTTCCCAAACAAGAGGATATAGGGTAATGCACAGCCTTAGAGAAACAATCCTCTGTCGAATTTGGGAAATGTCTCATCGTTTTCTACAATTTCCTACCCAAAGTCTCAACATGAAAGTGATTTCATCTAGTAGTGTAGACCTCAAACTGCTTTGGGTTGGCCATGACCTGGTGTCTATCAAAATATGAGAACAATGGACAAAATTCCTCATAGATGCATCCTCAAAAGGGTATGTATCAAGAGATGATTGAAGATCACTCTAACTTTGTTGCTACAAGTCATCCTCGAAGAGGAAAAACAAATATGTAACAATATCATCATCGGGTTGTAAAATATCTAAATCATACACATATGAAAACCACTCCTCTGGTGATGAAAACTCAACCCCTTTTACTTGAGGGACACCTTCAATGTTGTAAATAGGATTTCTATCAATAATGAAGCAACCCACATCCCATCTACGTCTCCCAACCTGTATGAAATCATCAATGTGGTAATAAACTATATCTGGAGGTTGTTTAATAAGACCATCAGCATAAATTATCATCTCTTTGTCTTCGTGTGCAGGAGGAGTAGAGGCATGGACGCCTTCAAAAGGTTCCTTAAATTCATCACTGAGGTTATTTGCTTCTTCAACTTCATGAACAGGAGGAAAGAATGGTTGGACAAACTCAACTACATCAGGTGGGAGAAAATATAATGATACCTCAACATGTTACACTTCATCAGGATTATGTTTTCTCTTCAAGGGCATGCTCCTTCGTCACCTCTTAATCACATGAGGCTTGATTCTTATGGGAGAGTGCTTCATGTGCCTTTAAAAAAAAAAACAATTGCATATAAGGGATCCTCTAATACACCTTCACTTTCAAAGTCATGGAATAAAGTTTCATCAAGATATTCAAGAGGATTACAACTCATCATATTCTCTTCTTGATGTGTAGGAGGAACAAAGGCTCAGATGTCTTCATCAAATGGAAGGGAAGATATGAGAACTTCTTCCTCATCAAATTTCTCATATGACTCTTCATCGGGATCTTCTTGGTAACTTTCCTCATATGTCTGTTCTTTGAAAAGTTCTTCATCGTCAAGGGAAGGAAATAATTCTCTTATGTGATTCATCATTTCCTTAGCAGCTTTATTAGAAACCTTTTCCTTTTCCATCTGTAGAAATTCCATCTTCAAGTCATAAAAATTTCTGGATGAGGGTTCATCCCATGGTTCCATAATTTCATCGACCGAAATGATGCCTTGATGGATTTGATAGGTGGGATCAAGTCTCAACAAAGGAAGGAAAGGTGGATTCGTGGAAAGTGGAGTCACTAGATAAGCTTCAATAAGAGCTCATCAAGAAAGGTGTAAAGGGAACATCCCTTGGGTGGAGTTGCCGGGAAAACTAGGGGAAAGGATTTGGGATAGCTTGCCAAATTTTTGTTAGGGTTCTGAAGAGGATTAAAAATCCTCCTCGGAAACGGTGCCAAAATATCATCAACAAAGTTGTAGGTTGGGAAACGTCCAACCCAACCACCAATTGGCAACAAATAAGAGGGAACCTACCCACTGTCACCTTAGTCAGGTTTCCCCGTCACTTTAGAGGTGAGGTAGTCACCTCAAGGGGGAATCTTGGTGAACCTAGGGGGAATGAGATGGAAAAAGATAAAGATGAAGAGGATGTTACTTTTGGTCAATTCTAAATGGTATGAAAGTCTTGGGAAGGTTCAAGGGTTGCCAAATATGTTCAGTGACCTGTCAATAGTCAAGTACCTTCCTGAGACACAAGAAAAACAAGCATATGTTTCATTATAACCAATTGGACAAGAAAGTTAAGATTTGTTCACCTAATAGAAGTTTTTAGTAACAATATATATCAGCAATTAAATGGCACAATAAGCTGCTAAATAAGTGCTAGAAATCAAGTGAAACATACAAGAGATAGACTAGCTAAATACTAGCAAAACTCAATATTAAAGACCAAGACACTAGCATGAAGAGATAAGGTTGTTGGAAACACTTTATGCAGTAATATATATCATCCCTATGGATGTAAAAATAAACTTAATACAGAAAGAAAATAATCCACTAAAACTCCTCCAAATGTTTCCAAAACGTGCGCTATACCAAGAAGTGTAAGTGTGCAAACTTTGGGCAAATTCCAACAATTGATTAGAGAGTTATTCAAGAAATTAGATTAGGGTTTATGCATCCCTAATGGATGAAGATGAAAATTTGTAACTGAAGTGTAACACACCTGGCCCCTAAATACCCTTCCAAGGGATGGGGCATCAAATTTTTTATTTTCCTATCTCTCTCAAATCTTAATTCCAGGATCTCCATTGGCTACTGCTTGCCACAAGATTTCTAACAGTCACCACCATACTAAAATTCGAGCTCTGGTATGCAATTTATGGCCTCCCAAAGTTAACCAGGGAGCTATTAGTTGGGGTCTTTGGCATTTGGCGTTGAACATCACTTTTTCCTATTCCCTGAAGTCCCAAAATCTTTCCACATGGTATTAGCCATTCGACAATCGACGTTCAACGTTTGACAGTCGTCAATCAGCCATTGACATCTTTTGTTTTCGGTGTTTCAGTAGTCAATGATCATTGTTGAACATTCAACATTCAGAGATAGGTGATTTCCATTGAACATCCCCTTACCATACTACACCCAAATCTCCCAAACTCCCGAAATGATCCAGACTCCTAAAGTCCTAGACACATCACCAACCATGCTAGTTAGGTGGACATGAACCAGAAGTTGGCACATGGGGAGGGATAGGGGTAACACGTGTCCTCATTAGAGGGGTGACATGTGTCATTCTCTAACAAGAATAAGGAATCTTTGAATCGAACATATCTAGGTGCCACATGACACGTGTAAAGTGGGTCCATGTCACATCGAATGATGTCATCATGCCACATCATCTTAGACTGATAAATTCCCAACCCTTTGATCTCACAGTCACCATGAGTCCACTTGGATCCATAAATCCATGGCTCTCGTCACTTTGTGACTCCAGACTTTGGATCTTACCAACTCCTCATCTCGTGAATTCCTCGAAGAGCCAAGTCTCCAGACTTTCTAATCTGGCACCAAGTGTCCTCATCCTACCAACGGCTGAGATTCATTTTGGCGTTCGTGACTTCAGAGGTTTTAACACTCCATATATTCTTGGCTAAGTTCCTCTGAAGTACCAAGTCTCCGAACTATAGGATTGATTTCCATGTACCCTCTCATCCAATGGCTCTAGTTCAACGAACAACCTTAGACAAGGTACAAGTAGGGGCCATGTGTCACTCCACGATGCGTTCCCGGTTGGTTGGGTAGTTGAAAGGTGGGTTCCTTAGATCTATGGCTAAGGGGGATCCCTAAGGATTTGAATATCGATGGTCCACATCAATTTAGAATTTCAACATTTAGGAGTTAGATGTGTATCTTTCAGCTTCCTCTCCGAACCATGCCTGATCTCTCGCCACTTGTACCCAGCATTCATGGCCAGGATTCACTCTGGCTTGCAAAGGTCTGGGGAAATTCATGCGTCCTTTGATCACTGAATACCCAAACTTCCAGATATTCATTGATCTATGGACATGTGTCCCTCTGCTTTCAATGGTCTATATTACTTCACCACTTTGACATTTAGGACTTTTGGCACTAGACCACTCTTATTCTCCCGAAGTGGAACTTCAGCAAAGCACTTAACACTACCCTTCCCAAGTACGATCTAATGGCTGAGAGAGATATCCATTATATCCCCATATCGAAGGCCCCCATCAATTCGTGACTTTGGCCCTCGACTGTTTTCAAGGATTGTGGAGTCTTAAGTCATGAATTCCTAAAGCTGAAAGAGCTAGCTCCTTTTGGACTAGCACAGGGTTCCCAAAACCTGGTCCCATGGGTCCTTTGGGAAATCTTGTGGGCTAAGCACTAATATTTTTAGAAGAACATGGGTTAAGGACATGGACATGAGACCTCAATCAGATGGATAGATAGTCTGAAGGGAACTCCCTTCTCCCTTAAATTTGAATTTGACATTCTCACTAAGGTAAACTTCAAAGGGTCACCAGGACTCAGACTTTTCAGTGAATCCTACCCCGACTCTCCTATGAATTCACATCCCATGAATCTCTAGAAACTAAAATGAGATAAATCGAAGATCACACGGTTATAGTAGTTTACAGAAGAAAATGAGAATTTATAATACCTGTTCAAATACTGAAAGACTTAACCATAAACATATGCATTCCATCATCACATCCAATATATATATAGAGAGAGAGAGTATGATAATACTTATAAAAAATGGAGAATGTGAAGTGACCCTTGAATGGGGTTCCTGTTTCCTCCCAACCATAGGCATGACCACTCCTGACGAATTTACCACTGGCCACCCCTTAGCTAGACCATGATGCTCTGAGAGATATTCTCTCTCCTTGCTCCACAACAGTCAGGGACAAAGGTTACTCTCCTCCTCCCACAGGATCTTGGAAACTGGTTTTCTCTACTCCAAGAAAGGAGGTCTACACGAGCACTTCCTTAGTCACTGGTCAGCCTCATTTATCAAATTGTAGTGAAACCCTACCCCTAGATTTTTTTATCCAAAAGGAGCTTGTTGTTCATATTTTATCTCTACTCTAGAGTCGAAGCAAGCTCACTTCTCTTCTCTGAAGATTGTTTTCTCAACTCTAGTTCCTTGCATATCTGTTATTGTCCCCCGAATTGCCTACCTTCTTTCCTTCCTCAACAAGGTTGCATGGGTCCGAATCCCAATTTGTGGTCATTCCTGGAAGCCTTACACATGGGTACCATACCCCATCTCCTCATTAACTCTTGAGGATAGCCTTCCAACTACCATCCTGAATGGTAATTCATTTTTGGGTCAGAGTATTGTTGAGCAGTTACACCCATTAGGTAATGGCCTGGTGAGGGTCATCTCAAACATTCTTGGTTTTCCCTCACCATCTCCCTCATATCATCCATGGTCTATCTTGGAAAAATTTCAACCCCTTTTAGTAGTTGTGCAACACACATCTAATTTCTATTAATAACAAAAAATTCATACATTGACCTTTTTATACAAAATTTCATCAAATCAAACATTCACACATATTTAGTCTACCATAGTCTCTTGTCCAGTTATAGTTATATTTACAAACTGGGGGAAACATGGGTATTACAATCCCCTCCCCCTTAAAGGAAGATAGTCCTCGATGTTCTATTTGTCGATGTGCTTTGTATGTAGAGAAGTAAACAAAAATGGATATGCATGTCTCATGGAATCCTCCATTTCCCATGTAGCCTCATATGGGCCAAAGTGCTTCCACTGCACCTTAAAATGTGAAATGGTTCTATTCTGAAGTGGGGTTTCCTTCCTATCTATTATTCATTCAGGTTTTGGTAGGAATTCTCCCTCGATCTCCATCTAAATCACAGGCCAATCAATAATATGATTAGGATCATGTACATACTTCTTTAATAAATAAATATGGAAAACATTATGTGCCTTCACTGTGGGAGGAAGTGCTAGCTGATAGGCTACTGGTCCCACTCTATCCAAAACTTCAAAGGGTCCACAATACCAAGGTTCCAGATTGGCACAAGCTCCCATCCTCAAAGAGATTTTCTTTGGTCTAAATCAGAGATAGATATGATCCCCTGCTTTGAACTCTGTAGGAGTCATTTTCATGTCTGCATATCTCCTTTGTCTATCTTGGGCTATCTTCCAATTTTGTCTGATCTGAATTACTTATTTTTCCATTTCCTTTAGCATATCTAGCCCGATTGTAACTCTGTCTAGTAGGTTGTTCTAGTTGATTGGAATGTTGCATTTCCTTCCATAAATGGCTTCAAAAGGGTTCATTTTTAATGACTCTTGATAGCCATTGTTGTAGGAAAATTCTACTTGTGGTAGGTAGTCCTCCCACTTCTTGGGTTGATGCATTACATGCATCCTCAACATGTCTTCTAACACTTGTTTTACCCTCTATGTCTTCCCAACAGTTTGAGGATGATAGGTTGTACTAAAGAGAAACTTTGTTTCAAAACCAACAAACAGATATTTCCAAAAGTTTGAAGTAAATTTTGTATCTCTGTCGAATATAATTTCCTTAGGCATGCCATGTAGTTTAAATATTTCTTTCATAAAAAATTTGGCAATATATATTGCCTTGCAAGTTGACTTGACAGGTATGAAGTGGGCATCCTTACTCAGTTTTTCCACAACTACCATGATGGTTATTCTATTTCATTGATCTTGGTAATCCTATGATGAAATCCATGGAGATGGTTTCCCATTTCCATTCAGGAATTGGTGGGAGGTGCAACAACCCTGTTACATGTCATTGCTCTGTCTTGACTTCCTGACATTCTAGATACTTATCTAAGTAATAATCTATGTCTTTATTTCATAAGGACTCCTCCAATCCCTTCCTTGCATGCATATGTAGACATAAGGAAGTCCTTGTTTGGGTATGAAATCTTCATTACAGGTGCATTGGTTAGAAGGTATTTCATCTCTTTAATTTTTTCTTCACATTCTAATGTCCAAATAAATTTAACCCCCTTTTTCTGAAGGGAGGTGATTGGGCAACAAATCTTATAGAATTCCCTTATGAATCTCCTATAGTATCCTGCTAGGCCCATAAAGGATCGGATATCAGATACATCCTTTGGGGTAGGCCAATCCATGATGGCTTTAATCTTGTGAGAACCAACTGCCACTCCTTGTTTAGATATAACATGGACCAAGTAATGGACTTGTTTTTGGAAAAAGTCACACTTACTAAGCTTAGCATAGAGATGATGTTCTCTTAGTACTTGGAGTACTAGCTTGAGATGTTATTCATGCTCTTCCCTATTCTGGGAATAGATTATAATATCATCAATGAAAACAAACACAAACCTATCCAGGAACATTCGAAATATGTTATCCATTAAGCACATAAAATTGGTTGGTGCATTGGTAAGCCCAAATGGCACCACCATAAATTCATGGTGACCCTATCTTTTCCTAAAGGATATCTTGTGGATGTCTTCATCTTTAATTCAGACCTGATGGTATCTAGACCTCAATTCAATATTGGAAAAGATTGTAGAAACCCTTAATTGGTCAAACAAGTCATTGATCCTAGGTAAGGGATACTTATTCTTGATGTTCGTCTTATTGAATTGTCTATAATATATGCACAATCTAAGTGTGCCATTTTTCTTTTTCACAAACAAGGTTGGTGCTCCTTATGGGGACACACTAGGCCGAATGTGTCCTTTGTCCCACATCTCCTTCAGCTGTATTTTGAGCTCAACTAGCTCTCGTGTACTCATTCTATAGAGTGTTATAGACATTGGCACTGCTCCTAGTAAAAGTTTTATTGAAAAGTGAATATCCTTTCTTGGAGGTAGACTTGGTACCTCTTCTAGGAATACATCTTTATATTCTCTTAATATGGTATGGTCCTCTAATCTTGGTTTGTCATTCTCAACAGATTTTATTACTTGTATTGTATACAAGGGAAATCCCTTTCTGCAATACTTCTTCACTTGAAGGGTTGATATTTGTCTCACTGAGACAGACTTTTGAATTCCTTGTAGGGTTTTCCTTCTTACTTCTTTATTTTCACAGTCCAAAGTTTTAATGTAATAGTCCAAATTGGTTTTTTGGGCATCCAACCCATCCATACCATCAACAGGTCATAGGATCCTAAAGGAAGTATTCTTAGGTTTTCTTGGGTGGAAAACCTACTTATAACGAATTGGCATGCTAGTATGACCTTTGTTACTTTTCTTTTGGTTCCAATGGCTAGTTGTACCAACCATGATTTAACATGTTTAACTTGTTACAATTTACATTTCTCAACATTTTTAGGGGAAACATAACTCAAATTAGAACTAGGTTCAATTAAAATGGAAACGGGATGGTTGGAAATTGTACTTTCCATCTCCACCACTGAAGCTTGGTGGTCATCTTGTCTATTATCCAAGGTTGCATAAATTTGTGGCATGATCCTAGCCACATCATTGACTATGGTATCCTCTTGGAGGTTGTATACCCTCCCATTTTTATGTTGCCTATGCGGACAATCCCTCAGCATATGTCCCTCTCCACAACCCCAACATTTCAAGGGTTATCTCTTTGTGTTATAAGTGTTACTTGGAACTTCTCTGAATGGTTTATTTCCACTCTAGAATGGAAAATTTTGTTGATACACACTTCTGGTAGGAAGGCTCATCCTAGAGCTCTTCCCATGGTTATTAAACCTCAAGTATTTAAACCCCTTCTTCTTGAATCCCAAATTATTTTTCTTCTTCCAACCTTCATGGGGTTTTGTCTTATTCTTGAATTTCTCATAGAAATACCTTGATTTTCAAAGAGTACCTTCTAAAGTATTTAGCTCATCAAACTCAATTTTGTCCTGGTATGACTCAGGTAAACTATTAATAAATCATTGCATATTTACTTGTTCATCCTTTATGTAGGGAACATACCTCATTAGCTCAAGGAATTGGTTGATATATTCATCTATGATGAGTTGTCCCAGCTTTAGTTCATATAACTCCTTGGTTTTCCCATCAAAGTACTTTTTTGACTGGTACTTCTTCTTGAAGTATTTCTCAAATTGTTTCCATGACAATTCCTCATGGATCCCTTTCACGTTCCTAAGGTCCTCCCACCAAATGGACTCTTTCCCATTCAGTTTGAAAATGGTTATCTAAGCCTTTAAGTTATTAGAGTAGACATGAACTTTGAAGTACTTCTTCAGGCCGAGTAGCCAAACTCCTTATTCTTTCTCCTTCTTAATCTCTCCATTGAAGGTGGGTGGTTTGGATTTCTTGAATTCTTCAGGGTCATGACTCTTGGAAGGTTTCCTCTTCTTTCTTTTCATCTGGGAATGGGAACTAGTTTTTCCACCAGAAGATTCCTTGGAATTGTTAGTGTCCTCACCAGAGGAATCTTCCATTGAGTGTCTCTTGGCTCCATGTTGGGCCTTCCTTGAGGTTCTCCTCTTGGTGTGGCCACTCTCTAGACCATGCTTTTGTATCTCCAGTGGACCTAGAGTTTTCTTAGTATGGTTCTTGTCCACATGACTGGAAGTTGGACCATGTTGCAGTTTCCTTTATATATATGATAGACTTTATGGTAGGACTACATTAATTTCAGTCTTCCTTTCCTGCTAATTTATCAACTTTTCATTTTCATCCTTACAACTAAGTAATTCTTCCATGAGGCTTCTTACAGATTCGCCCAAATATGGAGGGGTTTTGAATGCCCTCCTTTCATCAGATTCTTCCTCTCTATTGTGGGAGCTCTCCCCCAACTCATGGTGTGTCACCATCCCTTACGATGTAGTTTTCCTATTTTTCACTGACTACTTGAGTGTTGATAAAACATTTTATGTTAGTTACTAATATACTAATTCATGAGCAACACATATCATTGCAAAGTGAAGTCAACTTCTTTATTTGGAAACATTAGAAACATATAGTGCAGACTTCCAAAACATCTATCAATAGTGGAAGGTTTCATTCTTTATAGAAGGGAGGTGAGGTAGGATGTTACCTCATAAATTTCTCTAATAATAGTTTTATGCGACTAATGCACGAGCCCAAGCAAGCCAAGTGTTGTTTCCATACTATGATACCAATTTGTAACACACTCATCCCCTAAATACCCTTTCAAGGGATGGGGCATCAAATTTTTGTTTTTCCTGACTCTCTCAAATATTAATTCTGGGATCTCCATTGGCTACTCCTCACCACAAGATTTCTAAAGGTCCTCACATCACTAAAATCCGAGATTTGGAATACAATTTATGGCCTCTCAAAGTTACCCGAGGCGTTATTAGTTGGGGTCTTCGACGTTCAGCAATGAACATCCCTTTTACCTAATCCCCTAAGTCCCAAAATATTTCCATGTGGTCTTAGACATTAAGCGATCGACATTCAATTGGCATTCAGTGTTCGATAATCGACGGTTGATGTCCTATGCTTTTGGTGTTTCGGTAGTCAGCAATTGTCATTGAAAATTCAGTGTTTGACAATCAACGATTTCCATTGAACATCCATTTACCATACCACACCAAAATATCTTGAACTCCCAAAATGATCTAGAGTCTCGTAGTCTCAGACACGTCACCAACCATGTTCGCCAGCCAGGAACGAACCAGAAGCTGGCACACGGCGAGGGCTAGGGGTGGCACATGTTCTCATTACGTGGGTGACATGTGTCATGCTCTAATAGGCATAAAGGATCTTTGAATAGACCATATCTTGGTGACACATGACACATGTAAAGTGGGTCCACATCACATCAAATGACATCATCATCCCATGTCATATTAGACTGATAACTGTCCAACCCTTTGATCTCATGTTCAATAGGTGTCCACATGGATCCATAAATCCATGAGTCTCGTTACTTCATGACTCCGGACTTTGGAGCTTACCAACTCCTCATGTCATGAATTCCCTAAAGATCCAAGTCTTTGGACTCTCTAATCTGGCACCAAGTGTCCTCATCCTACAAATGGTCGAGATTCATTTCAGCGTTCATGACTTTAGAAGATTTCACACTCCGTAGATTCTTAGCTAGGTTCCTCCAAATTACCAAGTCTCCATACTATAGGATCTCTTTCCATGTAGCCTCTCATCCAACGACTCTTTGAAGAACAACCTTAGACAGGGGACAAGTAGGGTCCACATGTCACTCCACAATAAGTTCCTAGTTGGTTGGGTAGTCGAAGGGTGGGTTCCTTAGATCGACAACTGAGGGGGATCCTAAAGGATTCGAAGATCAATGGTCCACGTCACTTAGGAAGTTCATCATTTGAGAGTTTGACACGTATCTTTTGGATGCCTCTCTAGACCATGCCTGATATCTCACCACATGTACATAGCATTCACGGCCAGTATTCACTCTGGCTTGCAAAGATCTGGGGAAAATTGTTTTTCCTTAGACTGCTACATACCTAAACTTATGGATAGCTATGATCTATGGACACACGTCCCTCCAATTTCAATGCTCCATATTACTTTTCCACTCTGACATTTGGGAGTTTCAGTGCTAGACCACTCATATTCTTTCGAAGTGGAACTTTGTCGAAGCTCTTAACACTACCCTTCCTAATTCTAATATAAAAACTAAGAGAGATCTCCATTGGATCCCTAGATCGATGGCCCCCATCAATTCATGACTTTAACCTTCGACTATTTTCGAGGATTTTGGAGTCATAAGTCTTGAAGTCCCAAAGCTGAAAGAGCTAGCTCCTTTCAGACTAGCACAGTATTCCAGGACCCTAGTGTCATGGATCCTTTGGGAAATCTTATGGGCTAAGCGCTAATATTTTTAGTAGCACATGGGTTCAGGACATGGGCATGAGCCCTCGGTTAGATGGGTGGATAGTCAAGAGAACTCCCTTCTCCCTTAAATTTGAATTTGACATTCCCACTAAGGTAAACTTCAAAGGGTCGGTAGGACTTAGAAGTTTTAGTCAATCCTACCCCAACTCTCCTGTGGATTCACATCCCATGACTCTCTAGCATCTAAACTAAGATAAATCAAAGATCATATAGTGATATAAGTTTACATAAGCAAATGAGAATTTCTAATAATTGTTCAAATACTGAAAGACTTAACCATAAACACATTCATTCCATCATCACATCCAATATATATATATATATATAATACTTATCAGAAATGGAGAATGTGAAGCAACCGTTGAAAGGGGTGTCTGTTTCCTCCCAACCATAGGCATAAACACTTCTGAAAGAATTACCACTAGCCACCCTCGAGCTAGAGCATGATGCTCTGAGAGAGATTCTCTCTCCTTGCTCCACAACAGTCAGGGACTAAGGTTACTCTCCTCCTCCCAGAGGATCTTGGCAACCAGTTTTCTCTACTCCAAGCAAGGAGTTCTGCATGACCACTTCCTTAGTCACTCATCAGCCTCATTTATCAGCTTATAGTGAAACCCTACCCCTAGCTTATTTTATCCTAAACAAGATTGTTGCTCATCTTTTCTCACTACTCCAGAGTCGAAGTATACTCACTTCTCTTCTCTTAAGATTGTTTTCTCGACTCTACTTCCTTATAGATCTGTCTCTTTCCCCCGAATCACCTCCTTTCTTTCCTTCCTCGACAAAGTTTTGTGGGTCTGAATCCCAATTCGTGTTCAGGCCTAGAAGCCTTACAGATGGGTACCCTACCCCATCTCCTCATTAATTCATTTATGGGTCAAAGGATTGTTGAGAAATTACACCTAGTAAGTACTGGTCTGGTGAGGGTCATCTCAGCCATTATTGGTTTCCCAGCACCATCTCTCTCATAGCCTCCATGGTCTATCTTGGAAAACTTTTCCCCTTTTCAGTGGTTGTTCAACACACATATAATTTCTATTAATAATAGAAAATTCATGCTTTGACCCTTTTATAGAAAGGTTCATCAAATCAAACATTCACACATATTTAGTTTTCCATAGTCTCTTGACCAGTTATAGTTATATTTACAAATAGGGGGAAACAAGTGTATTACAAGACAAAATAACTACACCTTTGATGGTGTTACACATTATTTTGGTCATCTTGTTGATCCATTGACAAACATGTGTTCATGTTCCCAAAAGAACCTATCTTCATGAGAAAGGTGACTGACTTTTTCTTATCAAAATCCCTATTAAGGAAGGGCATCGCAAGCTACTCCATAGGCAGGGTGTGATGATGCCTTGTTGTCACCCTCTACTATAAAACTGGCATGTGACATCTTTACAGGCTTCTCTACAGCTAGGGTTTGATGATGTCAAGAGGCTAAGAAAAGGTTGAAACTCACGAAAGTTCTAGAAGGGGATCTTCTAGAAGATGAGGTGGCATCCGTATGGTTGGGATCCTACTTATTTCTCTGATTTAGTGGGATCATCCTAATCTCTTCAACCATCTCTCTTTCCCCTATAGAAAGAGGGATTTCCCATGGAAAAGGATAATCTTAATGAAGGTTGATTCAAGCAAGATCAATATTGAATAGGCTAAGAATTGGATGAGGAATTCTACTTCAGTTCATACTTGAGAGCTTCATTTCAGTTTGTCAAGTCATTGTGGATCTTCTTCATTCAAGGATTGCAGTAAGTGTGCGTGTTGGAGAAAAGGGTCACCAGAAAGGGACCTTGCAACATCAAGGCTTTGGTTGTAATATCCACTTTCATTTTAATATGATACAGTGATATGTTTATTTCCCATAAAACTTGCTTTGTTTTATTGTATGATTCCTGATCACATGCATAATTTTTCATTGAGTATATTATATTGCTTTCACTTTGGTTGGCTTGTGTTCCCTTGCATATCCAATATCACAGGAGCATTGGAGTGGAGTTAGGATGACAATGAAAAGAGGAAGCAATATTTAAATAGTATGTTTCTCACCTCTTGTTACATAGTAAACTCAGTTGTTAGAGCTTAGGGAAAGTGCCATGTTATGTTTTGTTTTGTTCTAGATCTAGGTGGATCTAGGGAGATCTATTTATATCTACATTTACTGATAAGTCCCATAAAAAAATTGGCAACCATACTGGGGAGATGGCCTCCTTTTGATTTTTTGCTTCCCATTTTCCTTTAGTCTACCTTCCTCTGATAATTTTATTTCTCTGAGTCTATGGGTGATCCATCTGGACAAACTAGGTTTAGAAATTCCTTCAGACTTTTTGTCTTTCTTCCAAATTTTTCAAATTTACAGACATTGTCACACTGTACCTCATTGAAAACCTGTGATGACCCTGAGATTTCCCTCTCTATTTATCCAATCCAATGTGAAGACGTCGTACTCTTCTCTTCCAATAGCCTACGATGACCTTAGCTTGTCACTCTGTGTCCTATACCTAGCCTGCAACGACTCCTGTAGGTTTGGATGGAATGAGTCATTTTGTCTTTTACTACCCAGATTTTCCTTAGTATCCTAGGGTGAACTTCTTATGCCCATGTTTGATTGATTCCTAAGTTTGTATCTTTATTTTGATTGGTTTTCAATGATTGAAAGTAGTTCTTTGTATTTTGCAAGTTTTTTACTCATTATCATTGTCACAAGGATATAATCTCAGATATTCATCTGGGTGCTTGTCTGACAATGGGTATTTGGTTTGTTTTAAAGTTTTGGATTCATTACGTTTGTCATATTCTTTGTTGATTAAGAAATACTTGTTGCTTGTTTGCATCAAAAGGTTTTCTTGTCTTTTTCGTTTTTGTCTACATTACGAATTTGGTTCGAGAATTGTGTTGTGATTGTATCGATTTTCTTGGATTACATTTTCATTTCATTTTTATATCTCTGATTTTGTTTTGGAAATGAAGAAATGAATTCACTTATTCTTTTAGTAATCTCTCGTAAGAAATTTTTTACATTCGAAATATTTTTAAAGAGAAGAAATTGGAATTTTGTAGTTCATGATTATTTGGAATTGTGTTCATTCAGAATTAAGGAATTGTGATTGATAGCTTGTTTTACTTCAAAAGAAATACCTTCTCCCTACTATAACTAGAGTTCATTGAATTGAAAATTGCACATTCATCTCTTTTTGCATTTTATTGGGTCATGGTCTCAACTCCATCAGTTTCACTTCCATATCCCTTTTTGAGTAAACAAAAACCTCTAAAATACAGTGTAAACTTAAAATTTATTAGTAACTTTTATTTTCTAGGGATCTTTTTCACCAACATTAGCTAGGATAGCACATTGGAATAGTTCGAAAGTCACACTCTCCAAAGCATCAAAACACACAATAGTATCTTTTGATAGAGAGAATTCAAATCCAATTGCTACATTTTGTCGTGGGAAGCCCTTCTCACACAAGGGTCAAACCTGAGGTCACATTAAGACTGGTAGGGTCACTCACCCTTCTTTGTTGGTCTTGGTGTAAGATTGTGTGTATTATGGGGGTCTCTTGAAGGTATACCCACAATCATGAGTGGAAGCCTTTAGAGTTGATTTTGGGCTAGATGCCCTGCCTTTTCACGTGGATCAGATTGTCGATTGTTTTCCCATGCATCATTGTTGTAATTGGTAACCTTAGTATCCTATATCTTTAGGGTATTTACACGAGGTGACTATGGGGGGGCAAGTCTTCACGGTACTTGAAATCAACGTTGGCCAAACTCACTCAGGCTCCTTGGAGGGTATACCCATGATTATGTGTGGGAAATTGCACCAGGGTGTAAGTCCGTTAAGTAGGTCATCAATGTAACTTTTCCACCCACTTATCCCAGCCCCTTCTTGTCTTGAATTCACGACGTTGGATTTCATCACCAACTAGTGACTTCAAAATAAGAAGGTTTTGTTTGCTTGGTTTGATTCCTATATTTTATTAGTGAGTGTTGTTTGTTTCTTCTATTCGGCCATAGATTTTCTTCATTCTTTTCTTGGATCAAGAAAAATCAACCTTCATCATTCAAATAGGATGAAAGGGTTACCCCCAGAATATCTGGAAGGTTACCAACCTTTTCCTCCTAACTCATGAGAAGGCTCTCCTAAGGGAGTAGTCAACAACGAAGTAGCTTTTGAGGTTTAGAGAACACACTATTGGGAAGGATTTTGAATTGTTTCGGACTCTTTAGAGGCATTCATACTTCCCCCTCTTAGACCGGATGCACATATACTTCAGATGAACTCATCTAGGGAAATTGTTGTTGTTGACAACACTAAAGTACCTACTAGACCTAACGTGGGGTCCGGAGTAGAGAATCCACTTTTTCCTAGTGAACCATTTAGGACCCTGGCTCACACTGTTGGAAATTCTAATTTGTGTTCTAACCCTTTGACAGTACGTGATCTGTCCTTGATCGACCTATGGCATCACAACTGCCTAAGACCTCTATCACCTATACAATGCCTTTAGACCATTTTACTGGTACTACCATTAATTTCATCACCATTTCAGACCAATGGTTTATTGGTTTTCACTCGATTCCTACTCTCTAGATGGCCCATTCTACTATGGTCCCACAAGCTACCACGATTCCTACTAGAAATGTGGTTATCTCCCAAGCTCCAATTGGGACACCACTTCCACCTAGATCGAATCCATCACTGGGTATAGAGCTCTGAATAATTCCGTTCCTACATCTACCTAGGTTCCATCCAGAGTTTCTGTATTTTTTGTTCCTCCTCGGTATAATGATGGTGGTGGTTTTGTACCTACACCTACCTTGGTTCTCTCCGGAGGGCCGTATGTTCCTCTTCCACCGTTGCCTGGAGCATCTGGCCCTAGTGCCTCCAATTTTCTTGGAGGCACCAGTCTTTCTATCACTTTGGTTTTCTAGATTCCTGTTGGAGGTCAACCTCAAGTTGGGGGGAAACCTCTTATTGGGGTACAACCTCAACATGGGGGGCAACCTCAGGTTGGAGTCCATAACCCACTATATGGACAGAATGCACCTGTGGTACAATATCTACCTTGGAACCTTCCTTTCCTAGGAAGTATACAACCATCTAGGGTCAATGTCCTCAAGTTAACTCTTTTTTACCCCCTAACCTTGGTCAACCTTATCTAGGTTCTTTGAATCCCACTTGGGGTCCGAACATTCAATCTAGTGCTCCTTTCCAAGGGAACATATCTAATCAACCCAACCCTATGGGCTATATGCCTCCAAATCCTCCACAACTGAATCTGTTAGGAATATATAATTATTTTCAGACTGCTTATGGTCCTACTAGTATACCTATGGGGATTCCCCCTCAAACTACCAGTTTCCATAAGTGAACAGACAGTTACCTTTTCCAGCCACTTTGGATTTACCTTATTTGTCTAGGATTTTGAATGATCATATATTACATTCTCCTTATTTCCCCGTCATACTGACCAAGTTACTGTCCAACATTCCTAAATTTGATGGTGAGAAGGAGAAGATCTAAATAATCATGTTATGAATTTTCATCTGTGGTGTTCATCCAACTCCTTGATGGATGATTCCATCGGATTATGAATTTTCCAACGAACTCTCACAGGTTCAGAAAAAAAATAGTACATCGAGTTACCGCAAGGTTTATTCAATGACTTTAACACCCTAGCCATGGCCTTTTTGACACATTACCAGTTACCAATATGATACGAGACGGGAACCAAAATTTCGATCTCTTTCATGTAATCCTCATCCACTCATATTTTCAATCACATCCATGAGTGGAGGAGGAGAAGACATTTAATCAAACTTCCCCTTCCTAATCAACTATTGGCTGAGTGGTTTACCAAATCTCTCATTGGACCTATCGCTCATGATTTCGCCAAGGGTGTTGTTGTCACTGAAGAGAGGGATATTAGTCGTGCTTAGTATCTTGATCTCATTTATTCGCAAACAGGAACACTTTACGATTTGATCCTTGATGCTCCTTGTCCTTCCACAAACCCTACCCCAACACCTCTAGTAGCTTCTCATGCTACTAATGGTGTGATTGGAACCTTTCATGTTAAGGCCCAACCCACACACATCGGTCACACCAATCCCAAATATAATAATTCTAATGCGAAAAATTCTCCTACTCCTACTCCTTCCACTGGTAAAACTATCAAAGTTAATTCTGTTCAGTCCACGCCTACCGGAAATAATAAAAATAAAAATAAAGGGAAGCATAAGAACAAGGAGGAAAAGAATAATAATCCACAATCTAGTAAAGCCAAGGCATAAACTTTTGATGAGACAGATAAATGTAAACCTCGTTACCCCTTTCTTTCTCTTATGGGCTAATTTTCCATGGTTTTTCCAAAAATGAGATTCACTATTTTAAAAATGATTCACCCAAATTCTATAGGATAAAATAATTTTATGTTAAAAATCACCAAAATTTTATAAAAACTATATAGAATACTTAGAAATTTGAATAATTTTACAAAAATATTGCCAAACATTTATAGTTGACATATGAAGGATCAATAAGATTCACCAAGGTTTCTACATTTTAAAATAAATTTCCATCCTCAAAATCATCCCTGTTTGTGGTGACGATCATTACATGAAAGATTGTCCAAGATGCATCGAGGTTACTAAGGTCCTCCAAGGGAGCGGAAAACCTCCTACATCTATTGTTTTGTCACAACCTTTCCCTTCTCAGCAGTAAGACCAATTGGTCATTCATGACCAAACTTCTCCTTCTACCTCATCCTATGTCCTTATGTGTACTGGTGATTCTAAAAAGAACGAAGTTGCAATCACAACTCAAGCCAAGGATTACTCTCCATCAAAAGATAAATTTTATGATATACCACCTTCATTGGTTCAACCTTCTCCTCCAACTTCACCACCAAATGGTCCTCTTAATCTCAAAAGACCAGCTCTCGATACAGTCCTTTTCCCTCCACCCAAGGGAGTTTATTGAAATTCTGCATTCAACCCTCACACTCGTGCTGTACAAAACTATAGTATTGTAGAAGAGCTTGCGCAAGCACCCTCTGCAATGTCAGCTCTCGAATTCCTTCAAAGTTTCCCTGCTCAACGAAAGGCACTGTTAAAATCCATTGGTGGAATTGACCCCACAGATACTAATCTCATAATATTTGACTTGTAATATCATGTTCCAAGGCTTCCTCATAAGTTAGCATTTCAAATCCAAGCTGTTGTTGAAAACAAGAATATCTATAGAATTGTTATTGATGAAGGAGCCTTGACTTGCATCATGTTCATCACTTTTTTGAAATCCATTGGCTCTCCTACCCTCATCGAATCACACAATATACTTAAGGCCTTCAATGGATTTAAACCCTACGGTGTTCTCCCCTCGTTGTCTATTACATTGGAAGGTAAATCAATCAATGTTCAAGTTGAGGTCTTCGATGCACCTCTTGATTATAACCTTTTACTTGGCCATAGTTGGAACGATTCCATGCACGCAGTTGTGTCTACCCTTTTGCATGTGTTATGTTTCCTACACCAAGCAAAGATCATTAATGTTAACCAAATGGCCTTCTTTAATTCTGATTCCCATACTAGCAACATTCCCTTTATCTCGAAGACACCCCCTAGTTATGATAATGCCGGAGTGGGTCTTTTGAAAGATTCTACTTTCATGGGTACATTTCCAATCCCACCATCCAATATTCCCCCTTATTTTGTTGCCTCTATTAACATGATATCCACCACATTTCATGAAAACCCTGATTCATATGACCCATGGGTAGTACCTAACCCTAGTTATTACCTCCGTTATGGCAACCAGATGCCTTTAAGTCTGGTCGAATCTGCTTAACATGTTATTCAATCGGTAACCCCTTCCTCTCCTCTCTATGATTCATCTCTTGATTCATTTCACGTTATTTTTCCTACAGATGAGATGATCATGTCAGTCATGTCTATGGAATACACTCCCTAGGATGATGGGCATCACCACTCCATTCTCTTCCTAGAACGTGACACCAACGAGAGTTACCAACAGATTTTGACTCCATCGACCGTTGTTATTTCTTCAGTTCCTGAGTCATCACACGATATTTTGTATGAAGGAAAATTGAGAAACATTTCACCTACCATCCCTCTCGACATATCCATTAAACCCGGATTTTTGGAGAACGTTTATATCAGAGCCTTGTGTTCTACTAACATATCGGAGACTCGTGTTCTATTGATGAGGTCCACACGTATAAATCCATTTTCCAAGAATTCTGTGACATTTTTTCTTGGAGTTAGGAAGAGATGCTAGGTATCGATCCTGATATTGTTGTACATGAGATTAAGACATACCCAGATGCTAAACCCGTTTGGCAGATACTTCACCCAGTACACCCATGCAAAGCTGCTTCTATCAAGCTTGACATTGAAAAACTTCTTAAAGTTGGCTTTATTTATGCCATGGCTTTGATTGATTGGGTATCCAATCTAGTTCTAGTGAATAAGAAACAAGGTACCATCCGCGTTTGTGTAGATTATAGGGACATAAATAAGGGTTTTCCTAAGGACAATTACCCAACCCCTTTCATTGACTAGATCGTCGATGATTGTGCCAACAATGAGATCTTCTCTTTGATGGATGGTTTCTCTGGCTATAATCAGATTAATATTTTATCCATAGACCAACACAAGACTGCTTTCATTTTCCCTTGGGGAACCTTTGCTTACAGGAAATTACCCTTTGGTCTCAATAATGTTGGTGTGACTTTTCAACGTGCTATGTCTTATGCTTTCCATGATATTAATCACACTGTGCAACCCTATATTGACGATCTACTGAAGCATTCTATGCATTTTCATGATCACCTGACACATTTGAGGGCCATTATTGTACGTTGTCATTATTATCATATCCGCTTAAACCCACATAAATGTGTTTTTTGTGTGGATTATGGTCATTTACTTGGTTTAATTGTGTCTATACACGGGATCTGTGTAGACCCCTTGAAGGTTGAGGCAATCCTTAATCTACCTCCTCCTTCCAATTTATGCCAACTCAAAAGTTTGCAAGGGAAGGCAAATGTTTTGTGACGTTTCATCCCTAATTATGCTAAACTAACAAAAGGATTCACTCAGCTACTCAAGAAAGGTTATGACTTCATATGGGACGATACTACAAACAAATCCTTTGAAGCTTTGAAACTTGCCTTAACTCATACACCATTACTGCTTCCCTCTAACTATAGCCGGGATTACTTCCTCTACTTAGCTACTTCGAACTCTACCATTGCCATGGTATTAGTCCAAGAGGATGATTCACATGAACAACATGTGATATACTATTTGAGTCAGAGTCTCACAACTGCCAAGACCAAATAACAACATGTAGAGAAACTGGCCTTGGTAGCTGTTCAAGTTGTCCAACGTTTTTGTCATTATATATTATTACGCAGAACCACTGTTATTTATGATTGCAACCCTATGCAACACATCCTCACCCGACAATTGCTAGGGGAAATTACTCCAAATGGATAGTGATTCTCCAGGAGTTTGACTTAGAGTTTGAAAGTGCGAATTCCAAGAAATCTTTGGTTTTCACTGAACTGATATGTGACCTTCTCTCCACTGAGACAAAAAATGTGGCAGAGAATTCCTTGCCTGGATAATCCCTTTTTCTGATCATTTCTGATGATGTATGGTATGGATATATCATCATATATCTCTAGACTCAAACTTTCTAACCCAATCTATCTAGTACGGATTGTCGTCATATACGATACCAAGCCTACCAAAACATCATTATGGGTGATACACTCTATCGTCGCGGCATTGATTCCATTTTTTGACGATGTCTAAATTACGATGAAGCTGAGAAAGCTTTGAATGAATGTCACTCTGGATCATGTGGCGACTATATGTCTAGGTATGCCACTGCCCAAAATATCTTATGAGTAGGTTATTTATGGCCTTCTTTGTTTAAGGACTGCATCACTGTCATTCAGAAATGCCATCCTTGCCAAACTTATAATAACAAGATAAGATCTCATCCTTCTCCCTTACATATTATATTTTCCTTTGGTCCATTCTCCAAATGAGGCATTAAATTCATGACATGTAACCCTCACTCGTCTGGGGGGCATGGATACATCATTGTAGCTGTGGATTATTTCACTAAATGGGTCGAGGTGATGCCTACATTTGATAACATCGGGAAAAATACAACATTTTTCATATTCAATCACATCATTACTTGGTTTGGTGTTCCTCAAGCTATCATTACTGAGCACGATAGCCATATTAAAAATTTTATGATGTCTGAACTGACGGAAAATTTGGGTCTCCGCCATGAAAAATCAAACCCCTATTATCCATAGGCCAATGGCCAGATTGAAGCAATCAACAAAGTTCTCATTACTATGCTTCGATGGATGATAGGAATTCCTAAGACAAGTTGGCACACGATGTTGTTCTCAACATTATGGGCATATCGGACATCTATTTAGTCTTCCATGGGATTTACACCTTTCCAAATAGTTTATGGTATCGAGGCTATCTTGTCGATTGAATGTGAAATATCGTCTTTGAAACTGGTCATTGAACTTCTCCCAAATACCTCTGTCGAAGAAGAGCATCTTTCTTATTTAATGCAATTAGACAAAATCTGTCGCGATGCCTCCCTGGTTATTGAAACTCAGAAGAAATGTTTTAAATCCCAATAAAAAAAGCATGTCAAGCCACGTGTTTTTTCTAAAGGAGATCTAGTTAATATTTACGAACAAGATCGTGATTTGCTAGGGGCCAGTAAATTTGAGGCCATGTGGCGAGGTCCTTACATTGTCAAATGTGTGTTGGAGAAGGGAGCTTATGAGATAGTTAATTATGATGGAATCCCTTTGAGTGAGCCTCGAAATGAGCTTTACTTAAATAAGTACAATTCTTAAGTCATTTTTGCATGAGTGCTTGTACTTTTAGTGTATCATACTCTTGTGTGATTTTTTCGTTGTTTGATTTTGACCCTCAACTGCTTACCTTGCGTTGTGTTTGGTTTCCATATTTCAGTGTATTTATTACCCTACATTGTCTTTGTTGATGGCGCTAGTCGCAACACTCAGAACTTAGCATCTGTTGCTTGGGAAATCTATGCACCTATAGATGAATTGATTAGTCTACATAGTGTTTGCCTCAGTCGTGCAACTAATAATATCACAGAATACACTATAGTCATCAAATTATTGACTGACATTGTTTCACTTGGAATACACCATCTTATTGTACGACTCGATTCGCAGTTAGTAGTCCTACAATTGAGTTAATGTCTACTCCATCCGAAGTCCTACATTATTAAGGGTATATTTACGAATTCACCTCTTGGAACGTCATTTTCATTACATTGAATATCAACACATTCTTAGATGTCTAAATACATTAACATACGCTCTAGCTAATTATGTGTTAGATAGACATTTGAGAAATTTATAAAATCCAATCACACTTTGTATATACCAACAAGTAAGCCGATAGAAGCCCCATATATATATAACGATAAAAGTTTTACAAAAATTGTTTTTGTCCAAAGACCAAAATATCAAAAATGTGAATCACATGGCTTCATATACAAATATAGCATCAAGGATGTTGCTCGCTATAACATGTGACTTCCCGTGCTAGTTTGCAGAGTATTCAACTGATGGAAGTAGACATGCCCACTGTATGGTGCTGATAATGCCTTGGGATATCATCGATAGAGGCATCCAAGATGTTCATAGTAATCCCCTCTAGATTCTTCTCTAGAATCTTGCAGTCAGCGGCAACGACTCCTGCTATGCTAGTTCTCTCCCCTCACCTCTGGATGGGGGATCAACCTAGAGGTCGGTGAGGTCCTACATCTACAACATCAAAAGAACATTTGATTAAGTCATCGGATAAATAACACATAAAAATAATTTATATTAAAAATCAAAAAAACATTATAAAAACAAAATGTCTTTGTTATAACCCTAAATTGCACCAAACATGCATACCTGGTATCAAGCCATCTTACTTGTTATATTTTCCAAACCATCACTGAAAAGATCTTCTAAAAAACCATTTTTTGAAGGTGTACACATCATGCACCACTAGTTCCTGCATACACGTGCTTGTTGCACCACTATAGCCCGTGTACACTCTCAAAAAATGGGAAAAATGAAAATTGCAAAGGAATATGGGTTTTCGGGCCATTACCAAACCAGTTGACCACCCATAGATGGTCACCCAAACATTTACTATATATTTTGGCCTATAAAAGAAGGAGTTGGGGCCCCATTCCAAAGAGATGCACAAGAGCATAGAAACTCTGCCCATTTCAGCATTCCCCCTTTGCCCCAATATTTTGCAACCACTTTGTGAGTTTGAGCCAAAATTCCTTATTCCTCCATTACAAACCCTTGCCATTTATCTAGAGAGAATTGAAGAGAAGAAAAATACATGGAATAATTTGGTACATGGTGAAGAGGATCCTAGGACCGAGCTCAAGGAGAAGTTTTTGGTCTCATATTGTAAACGACTTTTGTGAGATTAATATAAAGAAATACTTTTTCCGTCCTGCCAAATGATGTCCTAAATCTTTATGATTTGTTTAAATTTTGTTATGATGTCTAACCCACTAATACTTATATAGAATGCATGCTTGTAGTTTCTTGTTTTTCTTTTGGTGAATGCAGGTTGACCTAGGGAGGAGATCTGTAGTCGAGAAACAACTAAGCGCAAAGGGATCGACACCTGACGCAGAGTTTAAGGTATGCCTACCAGATCCCTATACTTTGTCTTTCATGTATGATTATGGGGTAATGATGAGATACTTGTTAAAAGTAGGATACTTTAAACGGTTAGCTCTGCCTACACTTTAGAACCCTGACGTAGTTCGTAGAGGGCTTTTCCCGCTATAGTAGAATTGGCGACCATACTAGGAAAATCGCTAGGGTATTTTGGAGATATTTGTTTTGGGTGCTTTGAATCAGTTTATTTACTGTTTTTTGATTTTTTGTAAGCTTCTGTGTCTTTAAGGGATTCTAGTTTTCCATACCAATACTCCCTGCCTGTGCTTGACTGTTGGTTTTCAATTTTTTTTTAATGTTGCAGAGGTGTACGCGGCCTATAGTGGGCCTGCAAGCATACATGCATGCACTGCCTTTGGATATCCCGCGTACATACGCAAGCTACTGAAGTGTTAGTAGTGTGCCTGTGTTGGGGAAAAAAAAATTAAAGAAGAGGCAATCATCCTCTTCCCTGTCAGAAGTCACACTTCTCAGGGGTTTTCTTGATCTAGTCGTGGTCTCTGTTGTTCGACAACACAAGTATTCCAACAGAGGATGAAAAAATTCAGTAACAACTCACATAACCAGATCAAATATCAACACACCGATGTTTTCACATGGTAAAACCCCTGCGGGGAAACATCCACAGCCCCAGCCAATGCGGCCACTTGGAGCATTTTATTAATGCAAAGAAAAATAATACAGAGATATTTTACAAGAGATTTTCTCACAATCGATCATCGAAAAATGACCCTCCATGCTCTTTAAATATCGATCATGGACCAATCGGGTGTTAAGCCATAGATCAATGTTCGTTAAGATTGAGGAGAGTATGAACCATTGGATCAGTCTATCTTGAGAACATATCATGACCATCGTATTTCCTAACTACAAATGCATACTAATGCATACTAAAGAATGTTGGAAGGTTTACAGCTGGGAGTGAGATTTTCATTGATGGAAAGAACACTGATGGCAAGATCAGAATATGCAACGAAGGCAAAACAAGGACAAAGTAAGCTCAGGAGTAATTAGCGCAGAGTCGAACGTTGTGCCTAAGCTCGGGAGGAGAAGCATCAGTGATCGTTGGATCCAATTTAATTTCCTGAAAGAAGGAGGAATGTTGGATCAGATTGCAGACAATAAGAATGCACAAAAGAGAAGGACAGATCTCAGGCATTAGATTTGAGCATAAGTTTTGACCATCGTTGGATCAGGAAGAACCTGCACGTTCTTTAAAGTGCACGGTCGAAGCAGTGGTCCAACTCCATTTCGGAGTTTTGGCTATCGGGAGATGGAAATGTCAAGGTTCTTTACAACATGAGTCTCGAAATCGTGAAATGTGAAATCTCAAAACAGACACGCAAACCACGTCATCTAAGAACATGTGGCACAACTAGGCAATGACAAGTGTCAAGCTGGTTCAACATCTCAGGCACATGTAAGTCACGAATCAGAGTGACGCGTGGTAGTAATTAGACACATGTCAATCCACGTGTGGCGTCAACAAGTTTACATCACTTTGGGGTTTCACGAATCGTGACTTGGAGAGTCAAGAAACAATACCATAGGAATGCCAAAATCGCGAAATGTGAAATCGTGAAATGATCTGAGCCGTCAGATCAAGGTTTGATGTAGATCGTTGATCCAACCCCATTTTGAGGTTTCGGATACCAAAAGTTGGAGTGTCGAAACACTTTGCAACAAGAATGTCTAATTCGCGATATGCGAAATCACGAAACAATATTGGAGTCTCGGCTATCGTGACTTGGAGTGATGAGACAATTCATCACAGGAATTGCGAGATGCAAATTCATGATGAGATCTGGACCGTCAATACACCAAGATTCTAGACTATTGATCTAAGCTCCATCTCGGAGTCTTACCTATCGTGACTTGGAGTGATGAGAACCTCCATCTAAGAAACAACGAGATGTGAATTCACAATGAGATCTGGACCATCAATTCATCGAGATCATGGACTGTCGATTAGGGTCGATGAAGGTCATAATTTCGTGAAAATACCGAAAAGGTGAAATGGATGTAGCCTGTGGTCACATCGATGGAAGATGGGGGAAGGATATAGTGTAGAAAATCTCCTTATCAGAGTTTCGAGGATCGCGAATGGGAGTGTCGAGACACTTGGTCACACGAATGGTGAATTGTCGAATGTTGAAATGCCGAAATGAATCCAAGATCCCATGGAGCCAATCCAACAAATGCAGGTGAATTTGAGTATGATCTAAGGGATAATGTTACTCTTCACAGTGTAACTGCTAGAAACCATTGATGGTTTCTACCAGAAGATTCGAAGAGACTTCTGTGTGACCGCCAGAGGAGCTGAAGAGTCTCCAAGCTTCTTCCATTGAATGAAGACTATTCTTAGAGGGGATTGACAAATGGATGAGTGATGAAGTCTGTAACTGAAATAGAATGGATAAGCTTGACTGTGCTAGAGAAGACGAGGAGTCTCAACTGCTAGAGAGGCTGAGGAATCACAACTGAACACCCAGTGATGTTGGACGCGTGGTGGGAACCACTAGAGAAGTTGAAGAGTTGCAATGATTAGGCAGAGCACTGGAGAGGTGGAGTAGATCGGTGCAGTGTGAGGATGTAGAGGATTGCACGCATTGCATGCACAAGGTGCATAGATGCTATAAGTACATGGTACGGAGAAGAGATAGGGTCGTTGTTGTTGTTGTAGTTGTTGTGGTTGTTGTTGTTGAAGGTGATTCATGTGTGAAGAAGGAGGAGAGTGCAGCAGTTGAATTGTACAGAAGAGGAACTGTGCAGTAAATGGACATGGTGCATTGAGCATAAAAAGTAAAAGAATAAACAATGCAAGTCATGTGTGCAAGAAGGCAGTGAGGCAGACAGAGCAACGGAATGCATCAGAATAGTGATGAGTTTGGTAAGCCATTGTTGAACATTATATCACTATAATGAGTTTTAGTAGCAAAGATTTATAAAACATGGTGCTAGGGAGGACTGTTGTCCTCAGAGGTTCAAGTCAGTGCTTGAACATAGGGAGTTGGTGCTTCCTTCTAGTTGGTGCTAGAGAAACCAGGGAGTTGGTGCTTCCTTCTAGTTGGTG
>JZKD02S1804557.1:95229-105645 GCA_000966675.3 Picea glauca | reverse complement strand
TGAAAAAAAAATTACAAGTTAAATGAGTACATCAATAAAAAATAACATACTAACCTTGCAAGTTCAAAATCTGAGCTATGTAGATCGAGAATTGGATTTGTTCAATCGGTGGGTGTCGGAAAAAATAAACAGCCCAAACAAAATCCAAGAATAGTGTCGCAACTATAGAAATTGTGTCGCAAAGTCTCTTAAAGTCATGTATATATAGATAAAATAGTCAACTAGCCGTTAACAGCGACCAATGAGATAGACAAAAAATTTTGTTTCTATTGCCACAAACGTTTTTCACTATAGCGACGAAAATCCCGACTAGGTTAAATTAATATTTTCATCGATATTGTGACAAACTTTCATGGCAATAGCAACGAAAATCCCGCCCTTTTTAAAAAAAATATGAAACTAGTGGAAGCGTGGAAAATTTTCGTGGAATAATCCGCCCATATGTAGTAGTGCCAATATTCCACTGTACATGTTTCCCCACATTCAGCATTTCCCTAAATTCACCCTCAAGTGCCACGCACATTACCTTCCCAACCAGAGAATTATTGTTTCATCTTCCACAGAGACCTTATTCACTATCACATCCGAAGCCATTGACCAGATGCTGCATATAACCAGATCCGAAGCCTTCTCTCCTTTAACTATTAAGGTCCTAACTGACATGTACCAGAAGTTTTCTTTTCCGCAGAGAGAACAGATCTTCGAACTATTCCTCCCTGAGAACACTCCAATACCAAAAACCAATCCCCCCTATCGATCATCAATTTTCTCGGTGAAAGGAAAACATGAAGATTGAGGATAGGACGGAGACTATCCTCGAGGCCAAGAGAGTTCTGACCAAAAGAGGACTGATGTTGCAACTGGTCGAGAAATCCCAAATCATGAATATCGGAGTTCAGAGATTCTCCATCAAGATCGATGCCTTACAGAAGAAAGGTCTTCCTGGTTTACTAGTTTTAAATGACAAGTTGATAACACTTTCCAACTATAAGAAAAAGATTGCCATTGTGGCAAAGGACAGCTCCAAATTTCCAGGGATACGGGGAAGCATAACAGGCAAGGCATTCCTAGAAAGTATACAGTTGGATATCAATATCCAACATGAAATCAAATACATTTTTATCACCAAGCCGAATTTTTCCAAATATACCGAGATGGATGAAATCTACCATAGGCTACTAAAAGTCACCATCCCCAATCAGCAAATATGGGAAGATTTGTGCGAATTGATTGAGTAAAATATGAGGTGGGCATACAAGTCAGCATGCAGAACAGTCAAAGTCAAGTTGATGACTCGCCAACAACTTCCCCAAAATCAGCACAATGAATCTGACAAATCATTAGCAGTTCCTACATTTATGTATTTTGTTATCTAGTTAGTTAGCTTTGGATTTTGTCACGTCCTGATCATTAATGACAGGACTGATTGTAATATTTTTCCATGTATACTTCAAACTTTGAAGTACTGAGGGTTGATCTTTACTCCCAAGAAAGTTGTGAGCACTGTAATCTTTCTCAATAGATTTTACCAGGTTTCACAGGTTTCCTGCGTGTTAACTGTTGGTGATGTTTTCTCCTCTTCGTTGAATGGTTTTTTATATCTTCATAATCATTTATGTTTTCTATATCTGATCATTTAAAAGAAGTTGAAGTTGCATAATTTTTCTTTGTATATTCTGTTTCTAGCTTTTAAAGATCTAAATGTTTATCTTTTGACGTTATAATAAATAAATTCTTAAATGCTTCTTTGTTATAATTGATTTTCTCATATTTTCTGCTACCCGTCATTTTATTCTAAAATATCTAACAATTGCATTACCCTACCCTACAAAAACACCTTGTAAAATGTGGTTGGTGATCTCTAACTTTATAAAACGGACGCCATATCCCAATGAATGCGTAAGCAATATTTCAGTCATTTTTATAAAACAAACAACACAGACTATTTATTTAAATAGCCTAAGATCTAAAACCTGAAAAAAGTTAAATCTTACAGAGAGATCCCTCTTTGAAATTGGAAGGGATAGATCCCAGTTTCGAAGTGATTGGATAAAGTTACCTCTGGTATATTTCTTCTTCATCAAGAAAACCTCTGGTAATTTATAGAGCGATAACATAGTGGCGACCATACTGGGGAACTGAACAAACTTTCCATCCCACGATTTATTTTCCCTATATAAAGAAAACTTTATTTCTGAACTAATCACAAAATCTAAACTCATAAAGAGATAATGTTCAGAGGTTGTTAAAGTTTATATATAAGTTAGTTTAAAATTTTCTAAAAATAAAATAAAAATTTAAAATTATGGCTCCTAAAAGTGTTTTCAGTGGATCTCATCCAAATCTAGAACCTGCAATAGTAATAGACAATTCTAAAAAATTACTCAGAAAGAAAAGCATTGCAGAGAGTTTTGGGAGTCACAATCATCTTCATAGGTCCCCTTCTCTCCCAGATAAGCTTGTTTCCCTTCAGGATCTTGAGTTTGACATTTCTTTCGAACAAAGCCTTTTCAAAACAAAATTCGAAAGATTTGTAAGTCAAACAATCTTAGATCAAACCATCCTACAACCCAAGACCCCTGAAATACTATCTCCCAGGGCAGAAATTGATCAAAGATTTCTTCAGGAATTTAACAAGTTAGAAGATCTAGTAGAAAATCTTGATCAAGCCTTAGACAAAGCCCACTTCCAACAGTCAGTCAAACTTTTTTCCTTGACTATTTCTACAGCTTCTGTTAAACCAAAACCAACTCACTCCATTCCTCCTAGCCCTTCATCTTCCACAACTTATAATCACGTAGGTTTTCATCCAACCTCCTCCACCAGTCATGGCAGCAAGATATGCTCCATTGGTGTTGGTCGCTCCTTTACATGCCATGCCTTAGGACCATCAAACTAGACTTCCTCAGTTTGGTGGTACTGGTCCTCTAAATGCACAGCAACATGTTGACAAAATGAATGATTATTTTGATCTGCAAGAAGTTGATGAAGCTGATGTGAAGATGAGACTATTCACACAGATTCTGACTGGAGAAGTCAAAAAGTGGTTTAAAACCTTACGCGTTTCTTCCATAACTAACATTGTTTCTTTTCATTGAATTTTTCTTGACATATGGGAGGTAAATAAAAATCCTCTCTACATCTTGTCAGAATATGAGAATATTAGAAGGAACCAAGGAGAGATAGTGTAGGATTACTGCACTCGTTTCAACAATCTGTACAATGCAATTCCAGCTAATATCAAACCACCACAAGGTTTGGCATCAATAAAATTCCCCGATGGATTTCACGCTGACATGTCATATCAGCTAAAGAAAAGAAATGTTGCTACTCTGGAAGACATGCAGAAAAGTGTCGTACGTGTAGAAGCAAATCTTTTGGCCATAAGAGCTAGGCAACAAATAGAAAGAAGGGTCATGATCAAGGAAGAGCCTTCCACTTCCTCATCAGATCCCAAACTAGATTCTCTAGCCAGAGCTATGGAGAGAATGATCGAGAGACTTACTATAGTTGATAGAAACCCACCCAGGGAGAACCAAGTTGCTCCTCAAATTCAAAACCCAAACTTTAGAAGAAATCTACCCCAGATTCGGCAGAGAGATCCTAGAGATCAAAGAGAACAGAGGGGGCTCGATCAGCATATCAAACCACCCCTCCAGGATAATTACGCTAATGATGGGGAGGAGGTAATCGAGGAGTTTTATGGCACTCATATAAACCTCATGGGCATTCACGATGATGAATCCATTTTTCTTACTCAGGAAGAGCACGAGATTTTTCTCCTTTCACAAATAGAGGTAAATGAGGAAGCGGGAGAAACAAAACAACAAGCCTTTCAAAATGTTATAATGGAGGTCCATGGGCTGTATAACCTGAGAATAAAGAAGGAAAATGAAAAACCTCCAAAGAAGGTTGATGAAACAAAGAAGGCTACCGAAACAAAGAGAATAGTCGAGACCAAGAAAACCTCAAAAACCCCTCCCAAGAAAGTCCCTGAGAGGAATAATGTTGAATCTCCTACAAAAAGAACTCCCAAAATTTTACATGAGAAAATCAGACTAAAGTTTCATCAACCAGTCAACCAAGTGCTCCTAGCCATAGAACTCCAATGGATAAACTAGAAGCGTAGAGCCTAAGAAAAGCTTCCACTACTTTCATCCTTGAAGGGGAACTAGCTAAACTGGAGATTCCCATTCCCCTCTCTGAGCTTATGAGCAAGAACGCTTATAGGTCACGGGTGATTAAATCTTTAAGCATCGAACTAGAGATAGGTATGAAGGACTTGAATGTTGGATCTGCAAATTACTCAGGCACGGTAAATATTTCTCATGATCAACCAGAGCTCATGTTTGGTCCTAAAGTTGATGGTCAAACCGATAACGGTGTCGTTGCCTCTTTTTACATCAGATTGAATATCCATGACTTTATCTTACACAATGCTATCCTAGACTTGGGTGCCTCTCACAACCTGATTCCCAAAGATGTGATGGAAAAGGTGGGACTTGAGGTCACCAGACCATACAATGATTTACGCTCTTTTGATTCTAACAAGGTCAAATGTATAGGGTTGATTAAAGACTTATGCATCACCTTGGCTCAAATCCCAGTGAAAACTATGGTTATGGATATCGTAGTTGCAGATACTCCCCCGAAGTATGGTATGTTGCTATCAAGATCTTAGGGAGCTAATATGAAAGGAACCCTGTAGCTAGGTATGTCCTATGCCACCATCCCATTTTTCGGACAATAGAGAAGACTATATAGAGAAACCCTGATGAAGTATATGGTCAACAGTCAGGAAAATCCACACAACTACCCACTGTACTCTGCCCATTCTGACCTGGTGTTGCACCTCTTTCGTCACCTTAGTGAGAAAAATAGAGGTGCTTGCAAGCTTAGTTGGGTTTGCTAAGCAGGACAGTTATAAGGAAAAGGGTTAAAGAAGGAAATATAAAAGAACAACTAAGAATTAAACTAAGAAATAAAAGAACAACTAAACTAATGAACATAGGGACATAAGGACAAAAGAAACAATAAGACCCATGTCACCAATGGTAAGGTTGATATTAGTGAAAGAAAACACCAAGAAGAAAGAGGACTATGAGTCCCTTCTTCCTCCAAGGGAGGGCTCTTGGACCCCGACAAATAAGCTCTTCTTACAACTTTGAAAATAAAAATGGTGAAAGAATTCTTTGCTAATCCACTCAAGGGGTGAAATGGATTTTCCAATGCAATGATGCTAGTATACTCTTGATGAGAATAGAGGATTCCTCAAGAGAATAGTGTCAGCATAACTTTTCTATTGAATTCCTTGAAAAATGAAGAGCACCCATGGCCTTTTTATAGCAACTCTTTGAGGTATTGTGCTACCAGCTTGTAGTGTGTAAAGAGGCTAATTAGGGCATTTTTGGGTATTTGACCAGCCACCTAGTCAAATCTAGTCCAGATTTGAGTGTCAAATCAACTTGGAAGCTAAACCAGAAGTGGGTGGGAGGCCGACCACTCTCATAAATGTGTCGTTTCTTAGGTGCGCGGCTTTTTGCAACAACAGTCATGCATCGGGCGCATGTGTGTGTTTCTTTCGTTTTTGTTTTGTGCATGTGTGTGCGAGCCCTATGTAGTCATAGTGCACTTTAATTTTGTCACTGGTTGTATAGTTTTTGACCCTTTGGAAATGATTTTGTGATAATTTTGGTCCATGGGTGACCTCATAACTGTTTGGCGATGTTGAATTCTTGTAACCATTTGCGGACGAAATTTCAGTGATAACACCTTGATTCTTTCATTCTATACAATGATGGTGACTTGGAAGAACAAATCGCTCACCTGGAAGATGACACACCTGATCCGAAAGATGATAAAGTGATTGCTAAGGTAAGAAATACTAAAACCGAGGAAAGTCAGGAACTGCCAGCAGACTTTTGGAGCATGGATTTTGATGGAGATGTGAGAAAGGAAGGAGTTGGATCTGGATTTTGCTTACATAATCACAAATCAATATATTCAAAGAATCATTCTTACAAATTGAATTTCCAATGCACTAACAACATAGCTGAGTACAAAGCTTTGATGCTCGGCCGGAAACTACTAAAGAAGGTTAGTGCCAAACATATTATGGTAAGGGGTGTTTCTAAATTGATTATTAAGCAAATTAAATGTGAGTATGCAGCTAAACATCCTAGACTCGGAGCTTACAGGAATTTTGTTTTGAATTCCCTTCAATGCTTTACTGAAATCGCAGGTAATGGTCAGGGGACAAAACATACTTGCAGACAGTTTGGCTACATCAGCAACTACATGTAAAATACGTTTTTGTCCCACTCGAAAATACACATTGGAGGTGAAGTGTAGACCAACTGTTCCAGACAACATCAGATACTGGCAGGTATTTGGGAATGACGATCAAATTGAAGACTTCCTACGGTGTAAGAATGATTTTGAATGTACAAATATAGACTTAGAGAATGATAATGAGGTTGTAAATAAATCTTTTTTTGAAAGTGGTAGTGTAAATACAGTATATGTAAAGGAATTGAATGAAAATGAAGCAGATTTTGGTATTTTACAGTTGAAAAATAATGCGTTACCTAGAGATCTGGTTCAACTAGAAGACTTGTTTGATTTTAATGATGTAGTGAAAAAACCAAAATTGAAGCCAGTGGTAAAGAGCTCGAACAATGTAACATAGGAACAGAAGAAAAACCCAAGATGATAAAACTTTCTAAGTCTCTACCCCCTGAGAAAAAATGCAAATACATTGAACTGTTTAAGGAATATGTAGATGTGTTTGCTTGGGGTTATGAGGACTTAAAATGTTACGACACAAGTATCATACAACATTGGATTCCAATAAAAGAACACAAACCTTTCAGGAAGAAACTTAGGAGAATCAATCCCAAGTTGCTTCCCCTAATAGAGAAAGAAATCAAAAAAATGTATGATGCAAAAATTATAGTCCCCTTGAGATTTTCCAAATGGGTTTCTAACCTGGTTCCTACCAGGAAGAAAATTGGCAAAATCAGACTTTGCATAGATTTCAGAAATCTAAACAAGGTTTCCCCTAAAGACAATTACCCTTTGCCTAAGATGGACCACATCTTACAGAAGGTAGTTGGGGCCAGTAGTATCTCTTTAATAGACGGTTTCCTTGGTTACAACCAATTCCTTGTCCACCTAGATGACCAGGAGAAAACATCATTCACCAGGCCTTGGGGAAATTTCATGTATGTGAAAATGCTCTTTGGTTTGATGAATTCTGGTGCCACCTTCCAAAGAGAAATGGATATTTCTTTTGTGGATGAACTTGGAAGATTTATAGTCATATATCTGGATGATGTGACTGTTTACTCCCAATATCATGAAGAACATGTGTAGCATCTCAGACGTGTGTTTGAGAAGTGCAGAAAGTTCGAGATTTCATTAAACCCCAAGAAGTCTCTTTTCGGTTTAGAGGAAGGAAAGTTGTTGGGACACATAATCTCTAAAGATGGAATTAAAATAGATCCCAGCAGAATAGAAGTCATCCAGAAAGTGGAACACCCTAGGAACATCTAAGAACCACAATCATTCATTGAAAAAATAAATTTCCTCAGAAGATTCATTCCCAACTTCGCTGAAATTCTTAGGAACATCACAAATATGTTGAAAAAAGACATAAAAATCGAATGGAAAACTGAATCCAAACAGTCATTTGAGGAGGTGAAACATGCACTCACCCAAGCCCCAGTTTTGATTAGCCCAGATTACACCAAAGACTTTTACCTTTTCTCTTTTGAATCTGAACACACCATCGCAATAGTACTATTGCAGAAAAACAACGAAGGGTACGAACAACCCATAGCATTTTTCAGTAAATCATTGATATATGTTTCTTTGAACTACAACATAATGGAGAAACAAGCTTTTGCTCTGGTGAAATCCATAAAGGATTTTAGAGTCTATATTCTCCATTCTCACACAATTGCTTATGTTCCAAATGCAATGGTAAAGGATATCCTGACTCAAGATAATCCATATGGTAGGAGAGGAAAGTGGATTGCGGTTATTCTGGAATATGACATCGAAATAAATCCCACTAAACTGATCAAAGGTCAGGGTTTCGCCAAACTAATGGTTGAATCTAATTTTCATGCTCTATACATTAATTTTTTGGCTGCAGTTAATGAGTAGGAAGAGCAGGTGACTCCAAATGAAAAAGAGGTATTCTTAAACTCTCCTTGGTAAGCAGACCTCATTTTTTTACTTTATAACTTATAAGCTCCTCCTAGTTTGACTAAGACCAAAGCCAGATTTATCAAACTAAAAGCATTGAAATTATGTATTCTAGAAGGTAATGTTTATTGGAAAGATCTTGGTGGTATCTTGCTTAATTGCTTGTTAAAAGACGAAGATGACAAAGTTCTGCAAGATTTCCATGCAGGAGACTGTGGTGGACATTTGAGTTGGAAGACCATAGCTAACAATATTCTGAGAGTTGGTTTCTACTGGCCTACATTGTTTGTTGATGTTCATTAGAAAGCTACTTCTTGTCATAAATGCCAGCTTTTCGAAGGTAAAAGGAAGTTGTTTCCTTTCCCCATGAAACCCATCTCAGTTGAAGCTCCTTTCCAACAATGGGGTTTAGACTTTATTGGAGAAATACATCCATCCTCCTTAGGCCAACACAAGTGGATCCTTATAGCAACAGACTAATTCACGAAGTGGATCGAGGTTGTGCCATGTAGGCAAGCTATTGACTCTGTTATCATTAAATTTTCAGAAACTAATATCTTGTCTCATTTTGGATGCCCCGGAAAATTATAGCTGACAATGCAGCGGCTTTCATATCCAAAAGACTCATAGAATTTTGCAGCCAATACCACATTACTTTGGGACACTCAACAACTTAATATCCTCAAGGAAATGGGTTGGTTGAGTCCTCAAACAAAATTCTAGTGAACATCCTCAGGAAAATATTGCAAGAAAATAAGAAATCTTTGCATAATAAGTTGGGTTTTTCACTTTGGGTTGACAAAATAAGCACCAAAATATCAATTGGCATGTCTCCATACCAATTGGTGTATGTTACTGAAGAAATTTTCCCCCTTTCCTTAGGAGTCCATGTCATGAAACTATTGCAGGAGGCACAAGTAGAGCCAAATGATTTCCAAAGGAGAATAAATCAAATGATTCACTTCATGCAGTCCAGGGAAGAAGTATACAACAAAACTCATGTCATCTAGGAGAATTTCAAAGGGATTTTTGACAGAAGAACTAAAGAAAATGATTTTGAGTTGGGTGATTTAGTGCTAAAATGGGATTCTAGGAATGAGGACAAGGGTAAACATGGAAACTTTGATAGCTTATGGAAAGGCCCTTACATCATTCAAGCATTCGGAGTAAATAATGCACTTTTTCTCAAAGACAATAATGGAACAGACCTACCAGGTGGACCTGTGAATGGCAGGATGTTGAAGCATTACTTTCCACCCCAATAGAGATATCACCAATCCATTTCCATTGTACATACCATTTATTTACACTCAGGTTGTGTCTAGGTGTTGTTTATCATATGGTTGAAGCCCGCAGAGAAGGCCCTAAGCCCTTAACCAATGCCACCAAGTTCTTAAATAAAAATAAATTAGATAGCAAAAATAAATAATGGTGAAAACTTTTACAGACATTAGGAAGCAGGTTCTTGGCACCTCGCAAGGAGAGCACCATCCCCAGGTGAAGTCGTTGTTATAACCCTATAATTCATAGGATCAACTGGTTACTGGAAATTTTTACTCTTGATGTATTTGGTTGTAAATAATGTTTCATTTTTGCAAATTATTTTCAAAAGAAAAGAAAAAGATGAAAAGAAAGAAAAAGAAAAAGATGAAAAGAAAGAAAAAAGAAAAGAATAAAAGAGGGCATAAAAGAAAATAATATCGCCCCGTGAAATAATGATGACTCATCCATACAGTTTAATCATGATTAAGTATTTTTTAATTTATGTTGATAGGCTTAGTAAAAAGACTTGGCTAAACTATTTAATCTTAGCCAAGTAGATAGGTTAGTTAGCGAATAAATTTGATCAAACTATTTAAACTTGGTCAAATATCCCCAGAGTAGAGGAATTTCTTGGCCCAATAGTCTAATCTAGGCTAAATGTGTAGGTAGGTAGGATAGGACATAGGCTAGCCAATTTTTCCTTCAATAAAACATGCATGATGTTCAATGAAAATGCATGATTTTGATGTTTGAAGTGTGTTTCCTAACCCCATGGTGACAAAATGCAAGGGAATCAGTGAAAAAAACCCACAAAAGAGAATTATCCTAAGTTTTAGCTACGCATTTTGATTCACACCCAGAAATTAAAGAGTGCACATAGATCTATGGTTGATCTAATGGTGCTTAGATCTACGGCTGACAAAAAATTTCGGACCCCCCCCC
>JZKD02S1804557.1:61721-86181 GCA_000966675.3 Picea glauca | reverse complement strand
AAATGGCCCCGGAAGTTAAAACCTGCTAAAAATAGTAAATTGCCAAAATTGCCAGAAAATTGTTTTGAGCCAGTCGGAAAAGGTGGGTGGCCACCGATATCCACCTGGATCAATCGATGCCTTATAGAAGAATGGTCTTCCTAGTTTACTGGTTCTAAATGACAAGTTTATGACACTTTCCGACTACAAGCAAAATATTTCCATGGTGGAAAAGGACAACTCCAAATTTTTAGGGATACAGGGAATCATAACAGGCAACGCATTCCTAGAAACTCTACAGTTGGATATCAATATCCAACATGAAATCAAGTACATTTTTATCACCAAGCTGACCTTTTCCAAATATATCGAGATCGATGAAATCTATCACAGGCTACTAAAAGTCACCATCCCCAATTAGCAAAGATGGGAAGAGTTGTGAGAATTGACCGCGTAAAATATGAGGTGGGTGTATAAGTCAACATTCAGAATAGTCAAAGTCAATTTGATTACTCGCCAACAACTTCCCTAAAATTAGCACAAAGAATCCGACAGATCATTAGTAGTTCCTACATTTATGTATTTTGATATCTATTTAGTTAGATTTGGATTCTACCACGTCTTAGTCACTAATGACAGGACCGATTGTAATCTTTTTCCATATTTACTTCAAACTTCGAAGTACTGAGGGTTGAACTTTACACCCAATCAAGCTGTGATCATTGTAATCTTTCTCAAGAGATTTTACCAGTAATAAAATGACATTCCACAGGATTCCTACGTGTTAACTGTTGGTGATGTTTTCTCCTCTTCGTTGAATGGTTTTTTCTATCTTCGTAATCATTTATGTTTTCTATATCTGATCATTTAAAAGAAGTTGAAGTTGAAGAATTTATCTTTGTATACTCTATTTTTGGCTTTTAAAGATCTAAATGTTTATCTTCTGACGTTATGATAAAGAAATTTTTAAATGCTTCTTTGTTTTAATTGATTTTCTCATCTTTTTTGCTACCCATCATCTTATTCTAAAATATCTAATAGTTGCATTACCCTTCCCTGTGAAAATACCTTGTAAAATATTTTTGGTGATCTCTAAATTTATAAAACAGACCCCATATCCCAATGCATGCATAAGCAATATTTCAGCCATTTTTATAAAACAAACAACACAGTCTATTTATTTAACTAGCCTAAGATCTAAAACCTGAAACAAAGTTAAATCTTATAGAGAGATACCTCTCTGAAACTGGAAGGGCTAGATCTCGGTTTTGAAGTGGTTGGATAAATTTACCTCTGGTAAATTTCTTCTTCATCATGACAACCTCTGGGAATTTATAGAGTGATAACAGAGGCAGCTCGGCTTCATGATCTCGATCTACAACAAGAGAGAGTCTTCAAAAAGTCTCTGATACCATGTTCGACAATGCAAGTATTCCAATAGAGGACAAACACCTTCAGTAACCACTCACATAACCATATCAAATATCAATACACCGATGTTTTCACATCGTAAAACCCCTACAGGGAAACATCCACGGCCCCAGCCAACGCGACCACTTGGAGAAGTTTATTAATGCAAAGAAAAAGATTACAGAGAGATTTTACAAGAGAGTTTCTCACAATCGATCATCAGGAAATGACCCTCCATGCTATTTAAATAGAGATCATGGACCAATCGGCTGCTAAGCCATAGACCAATGGTCGTTAAAATCTAGGAGAGTATGAACCATCAGATCACTCTATGTCAGGAACATATCGTGACCGTCAGATTTCCTAACTACAAATGCATACTAATGCATACTAAAGAAACACACTAAGAAACACACTTTTACCTAATGAAACATTAGACCAAGTAGATCTTAACTAACTCCTAAGTGTCTAAATGTCCTAACATCTGTTATAGCAGTCTGTAGCCTAGGTCTGACCTCAGCATAGATTTATTTTTATCAAATATTTCTTGTGTTTTCTTTATTAAGGTTTTTAGACAAGTTTGTGAGTCTATTCTGATCTGCCTGATTGGTATTGTCGGTGACTCCCTACGATCTGCGATGGGCCTGAAGTCATTTCTTGGTATTCACTTGTCATTATTTTTCCCTTTTTTGCTTTAGAAGATGAGAAAAGAATTCATTTTCAAATTTCTTTGTTTTGAAGCATAAAATAATAATAAAAAAATCATTTCTTTGTTTGGTAAAAGTAGTTCAGGTTAGTTGTTTTATTTACTAAGGAAAAAGAAAGTTTCTTAAGTTCTTTATTTGAATTCTTAGGAAATTAAGTAGCTCATAGTCGAGAGAAATCTTTTTTTAAGTTTTTTCTTTTCAAATATCTAAGAAAAGTAGTTACGAAAAAGTTTGGTTAAAGAGTTTAAATTGGAAAATCTTTATTTGTGAAGAAGAAGTAGTTTGTTTTCAGTTTCATGTTATGCTCTTCTCTTTAATATCTTAAATAACATCATTAGTTTCACTTCCATTCCCTTTGACTTAAGACAGACACTAAAATTAACACTTAATTAAAAGTTATTAGACTTTTTGTTTGTAGGGTCCATCAATTTAGTCTAGGCTAGAGCCTTGATTTAGGATTGGAGAGGAAACTTTTCAAGGCTATAAAAAGAAACATAAGAGTCTGTGCTAGGGAGTGCTTGAAATTCTAGTAACCGTGAAAGTTATCTAGGACCCCCCTCTAACATAGGGACTAAACACAAGGTCATGTGTGCAATGGTAGTGGAGATAACCACTCCAAAGCCAGACCAAGCGTAGTGGGGAACGCATATAGAGGGCTTATCTTGGGATTTCGTTGATCGCATTTGCCACGGATCCTCGTGGGTCTTGAATCCATTCAAGGTCCTCATTCATCTTCCAAAACACTTTCTTTCGATACCCTTGATAGGTTTAGGGCTTGATACCCTGCTCATTGCGGTCCACCCAACTGTCGATTGTACCCGCCTGGTGACTATTCGCGCGCTGACCACCTAGTTGCCTTTATCTTAATGACTTACATAGGTGACTATGGGATTATACTGCAGTACCTAGGGCAGAAATCAGACCATGCTTTGCAAAGTATATCTAGAGGGTGCTTTCGTATTCAAGTTGCAATTGCACCGGTAAGTTAATCTAGTGTTTCCTGGTGTAACTATTCTTCCAACTAGCTAGTGATATGCTTGTCCTATATCATAGAATATTTTTCTAGTGTGTGTTGGTATTTAACATTAATAGAAATACCTAGTGTGTGTTTGATCTGCTCAAACCATGGAGGATCAGAAGCTCCGTTGGTCTCGAAGGCATCTTGGCTTGTCGTCAGTTAATCTGGAGCCACCCCTACCACCACTAAGGCAAAGACTAAACCAGCAAGGGTATTTTGAGGTGACCGGGCCACAGGAAACTGAGCCCAACCCATCTCCAAGAGGAGAACATTTTATTTTGGAGGAACCAACCATTTTTGACCTCGAAGCAGAAGCTTCTGATCTGTATAACCCTTTGAGCGCTAATCTATCGGCATCCATCATTGTATAGGTTAAACCATATGAGAATCAGGTAGTGTCACAAGCAGCGATGGAGAAAAATGTTGCTACTTCTTCAGGGAATCCTCATATTCCCTCCATGGTCGTCACTACAAGGGGTTTTCCACCTCCTAACCAACCATCATCAGTCTAAACCACCATGGTCTGATTCCTTCTGTCATGGCGATCACTGCTCCTTTCACCTAGAGTGCGACAGGCCCTCCATTCTCATACGGGATGCCTAACTTAGATACGAACTTTTTCCTTTCCTACTCCACTCTACAGACTTTAGGTCTAGGAGTAGGGATCTCAAATTATCCTCTGTAAGGATCCATGGAGGGCACTTCAACTCCCTATAACACTTTCCCTTACGAAGGTGGTCATGTACCTCCTTCATCCCCTTCGCTTGGCAGTGCTCACCAGCACTCAGTCGGGTTGAACGTAAACTATAGTTTGTTTGGAGCAGGTAGTCAAGGACTTCCTTATTATAGCATTTCAGTAGGTTTGACACCATTCTCTTTGTTCGATGCATTTGGTAAAAATGCATTCTCGGCAGTTGTCATCTCGGCCAAGGGAAACCCTGGTTATGGACAACAAAATCCTATGCAGGGTACTATTCCTACATAGGGGGCAAACTCAGGAATTCCTTCCTCACAAGGAATTTGCAATCCGTGGTAGGAATCAGTTCCCTCATTAGGGATGCTGACCAGGGGAAAACCCTTCCAAAGCCAATGGAACCCTGGGCCATCCTCAGGACCTATGCCCGTTGGATCGACTGGGGGAAACCCTTCCCAAAATCCTTGGAATGAGACACAAGCCCAACCTTTTACGTCCTATTATGGAAGTCACATGATGACATCTCAATAAGAATAGAATCCATACGTTGTTGATGGCCATGGTTATTACTAGAACCCTGGATAGCAACCTAACTTTTCCTGGCAACCTTGTGCCAGCCAAACTCTAGGCTCCTTTTTCCCTACTTATAATCAACAACCCAAATTATCATTTCTAGCAAATCCGCACTTGCTAGAATTGACAACGTTATTAAACAACCCCATCTGTCATGATCCGCATTGGCCTCCCATTCCAACCAAGTTGCCTTTGAACATTCCAAAGTTCGAAGCTAATCCTAATGAAGATCCAGACGATCATGTGACTACCTTCCATTTATGGTGCTTGTCCAACTCTTTAAGAGATGACTCCATTCAGTTGTGCTTGTTTCAATGCACACTCATAGGGAGTGATGCAAAATGGTACATCGATCTCGACCACTCAAGATACTCTACCCTTGGCAAATTGGCAATGGCTTTCTTAAACAATTTTCAACTACCTGTGACATATGATGTTGGCACCGAGTTGGTGGCCAACTTTGAGAAGAGAAAGGCAGACCATATCTCAAATCACATCCAAGAATGGAGACGCCGGAAGATTTTAAGAAAAGTATCAGTCCCACCAGCATTCCTGCTTGAGTGGTTCCTTCAGTCTTTGATACCACATTTATCTAAGGACATCGCAACATCGGGGGTCCTCTAAGAAGAAGAAGTGATAATGAGATCTCAACAGCTAGAGTTGATTTACTCTCAGTCTGGTTTACTTTACAAAGTTTTTACAGATGCACCATGGTTGATACTTGACAAGACTAGATAGAGATCTGGACCACATGCTGATGGTATTGTTGGTTCAGCGCAAATGAATCCCATTGATTAGTTGTTAAATCAATTGCAGTAATTTTCAATATAGGAGACATCGTCCAACCAGACCACTGGTTCATCTCCTCCCGCTACTCAAATGTCATATGTACACAATGTGCAATCGACAAACTCGAAGGCCACCCAGCAACCTGACGGAAAGGAGAAAAAGTGAAAGAAGGGTAAGGGGGATAAGAAAACTACCAATAATTTTGGCAAGGGAAACACAGAAAAGAATAATTTGAAGTATCCATGTAATCTTTTCATGGAAGACCATCAAAATCACCACTGCCCTCAGCTTTAGGAGGCCTGAAATTTATTGGCACAGCAGCCTCTTCAAGTGCGGAAGGGGGTAGTCAGGTACCCCCTCCGTCTTCGAGTAATCCTTTGTCTGTGAATGTGTACATGATGAAAGTTAGCATTGACATAGCAACTAGGACACATGAATGCAGAATGCTAAACACCTATGAGAAGGGTAAAGAATCAGAAAAACCATCTCTTCCTCTCCAGATTGAGAATACTTTGGGAGAAACAATGGCACGCATCCCAAAAGTTGCGTTCAATAAAGATTCCCACAACCCAAATGCAAGGGCCACCCAAACTACTCTATGGTCGAGGATTTGTCTCAAACCCCTTGTGCAATGTATGCTTTGGAAGTCCTCCAGAGCTACCCTTCCTAGAGAAAGGCTCTATTAGTTGCCTTAGGATCTGATGAGAATTGTAATCTAGGAATGATCATGCTTGATACAACTGAATTAAAACCTTTTCTCCCTTACCACATGGCATTTCAAATAGTAGTGGATTACACCATGAAAACTTTTACTCGAAACATTTTCTGCACAGTGGTTGATGAGGGTACCTCGACATGCATGATGTCTTTGGTGTGCTGGAAGGCCATTGGCCAACCTGTTTTGTCTCTGTCACCTACTCTTCTTACCACTTTCAATGGTCATTCATTTCAACCACATGGAATCATCCCCTCTTTCCCCGTGCAGTTAGGGGGGAAGACCGTGTGAATCGAAGTTGAAGTGGTCAATGTGTCTCTCGACTACAATCTCTTGTTAGGAAGGAGTTGGACCTATGTTATGCAAGAAGTGGTCGTGATATTTTTTCAGGTCTGGTTTCTTCCACACGAGGGATGGATCGTGTCTATTGATCAATTATCCTTCTCTCGTCCTGACCCTTCATCGGGGGTATCCATGGTCCCGATGATTGACAACCCTCAGCCCATCATCATCAACATAGGAGTTGGTATGTGCCCACCTTTATGGGTACTTTCAATTATCCGCCTCTGACTGACAATGTCCAGTACATATCGTTTGTCCCCGACCAGCCTAGGGCTGAAATATTTCAAATCTCATCATTTCACATGACTTACTTTAACGATCCATGTACTCTTCCTTTTCCATCATCCATGATGGAAGGGACAGGGCACCATTGCATGGCCATGCCTTTGTCCGTGGTGGAACTTGCATACTCTATAGTCTAGCAAGCTTCTGTCGACCCCAATTTGACTCCCGCACAGGAGTTATATCTGGTTCTCGAGCCTATTTGGGCTCAAGGTTCACTCGCTGATATTGATTCTTTAGAATTAGTATTTCCCTTAGACGAGGAAATTATTGAGGCAATGACAAGTCTGGACGGACCCTGGGATGATCTCCATCACAGATCTCATTTTCTTCTAGAGTTAAGAAGAATTGAAGCAGGAGAATTCACTCTGATTATGACTCGATATAGGGCTTGTCCTATCAATCCTATGGCTATGCACATTGTTTATGCTGAAGGAAATATGGCAACCATCGCTAAAATGATACCTATTGATGTCTCCAGAAATATGGCAGCTCTCTTTTTGTTTAACAAAATAATAGCAAGGTTCGACATCCTGAGAGAGATTGTCACTGACCATGGTAATCACTTTCAGAATAAAATGATGTTCGAGTTAACGTCAAATCTTGGGTTGAGGCAAGAACATTCGTCACCCTAATACCCACAAGCAAATGGTCAGGTGGAAGCTGTGAATAAGTCCCTTAATACTATTCTACAGCGAACGTTCAATTCAGCCAAGTCATATTCACATTTGATGTTGTACTCGGAATTATGGGCCTATCGAACGTTTGTTAAGACTGCAACCAGTTTCTCACCTTTTCAACTCATTTACGAGCTGGAAGTAGTCTTGCCTATAGAGTGCCAGATCTCGTCTCTAAATTTGGAAGTACATTTATTGCTAGACACTTCACCACTTGAAGAGCATTTATTATATCTTGAGCAGCGTCGAGATGCAGCCTTGGCTAACGATGCTCACAAACAAAAATTCAAGTGTCAGTATGATCGATCCGTTCATCCTCGTATTTTCTCTAAAGGTGACCTTGTCCTAGTCTATGACCAAGACAAGGATCCCCTGGGGGCAGGAAAGTTCAAACCCATGTGGTCCGAACCTTTCATCGTGGAGGTTATAAAGAAGGGCAATTATCATCTGGTGGACATTGAGGTAAATTCTTTGGCAGAGCCTATGGGCTCTACCTCAAGAAGTATTACTCATAGGTGGATCGCCTTGGGTGACTTCTTGTACATATGTATATCTCTTATACATTTTCTTTTTATTTTTGTCTTTTGGTTTTATGGATGTGTTGTTTTTTGATGTCATCTTTTTCACTGTGGAAGATTTCAAGTGAATCAGAGGTGTTCATTGAGTTTATGGACGGTGCTAGTCGGCACACTCGGAGGCTTGATTCCGTATCTTGGTGATTTTCACACCTCAGGACCAATTGGTATCTTCAGGAAGTATCTGTTTAGGCGACACCACAAACAATGTCATCGAATACAGAGCAGTCTTATAGTTTCTTCGTGACGCTTTGTCACATGGTATCTCTCACCTATGGGTCTACTTAGATGCTCAGCTAGTTGTGTCTCAGTTAAATGGGGTTTACCACATTTGTGATCCTACTCTACATCGACGGTTCCTTAGGGTACATCTCTTGGAATGAATCTTTGATTACATTATGTATATCCATGTTCCTAGGATATTGAATCAAATCACAAATACTCTAGTTAATCATGTACTAGATTGGAATATTGCACACATGTAAGAAAAAGCACACACACGCACATGTAAATACATTTGTAAAATAGATGTAATCCATAAGATGTAAGAATATGTAAATACACATATATATATTAAAAATATCAAAGTACATGGGTGGGCGTAAGTTCCTCAAAAATATGTCCAGTAAGAGTCACGGGGCTTATGCCCTAAAAAATATACAAAAGGTGTCCTCATCACGTGAGTAGTCTAGCCTATCTAAGGGTGGGGCATGTTGGCCCTGCCATAATGAACAACGACATTTGCAAAATGTCAGAAGAACTAGACCCAGGTCCATGGTACCCCAACTACGTGAGATTGCATCGCTAGCGGTAGATCCTCAATCTTTTCCATAGGGACTGCATGAGTGAGTGCGGTGAGTTTTTGCTCCACCCGTCTCAATACTCTCTCAACCTCTCCCGATGGAGGCCCCCTGGTGTTGTTGTTGGTTTGACGGTTGTGGTTGTTCCTACCTCTGGTTGAGGATGCCACCTAGTCCTCGAGAAGTCTGTTAGATGCACTGGTCCCACATCTATACATAACAGATACATAGTTGTCAGATACTCTAGTACACATAAAAAGAAATAAAAATTAAATAATTTTGAAAAACAAACATACCTATCTCTCCTCGTTCTACTCCGGGAGGTACGGGCATATTACGATCCCTAGAGAATTCGATCCCACCATAGGGGTAATCCTCTATTGTTGGAATCTTTCGAGACCACCAGTTAAAAAATTTATCATCGAAGGCCTCAATAGTGCTCCCTCCCACCTGTCGCGGCAACAGTGTCACCCATCTACATAATGCTGGGAGAGAGGCCATGTTCCCTTGTATTGTCTCTCGAGCACTAAAACTGGGTACCCCCTCGAAGAAAAAGGAACATAAAATAGTCCCGAACCTGAAGTTTTGGTCATCCTGTATCTGACACTCTATTATCTCTCTCTTCATGCAATCCAGCATGGTTGTACTCCAGTCAAAAATTCGTGCAATTAAACACTGCACCGCACAATGCATGTGCGCCCGGAAGGCCTGATTTAAAGCCATGGATCCAGTGATCTGTCCAATGAGTAGAACTATCACTTTCAGTGATAGGTTGTTGATCTTGTGTATAGGCACTTGAGAACCTACTTTCTTAGTACCAGCCTTGCAATGGAGTCCAATCAACTCCTCAATGTTGTGAGGCCCAGGGGGGAAACTACACAAGTTGACTGGATCACCTCTCCTTGAGAGACCAATCAGGAAGTAAATGTCTTCAGTTGTTGGAGTCAATGACTGCCCCTCGAGCATAAATTCCTTAGCGTGAGGATGCGTGGGTTGTGCCCTCATGAACGGACACTGGAAAAATTTTAACAACCCACATTGTGATAAAATAGCGATAGAAGCAGGGTCTTCTGAGACCCAAAAATCAATGTCCTCCTGCTCCCTCTCTCTCCAATGAACATACATCTTGCAAAATGACAAATTCATGGGTAGTTAACTCTTGCTTTTTATTTTTTCCACTTATTGGAGGGTGTACACGGGCTGTCTTGGCGACAATCGCGTGTGTACACGGGAAAATTATCTTATCCCCGCATGCACACGTGGGATGTTCTTGGAAAACTTGCATACACATAGGGCTGACCTCTTTAAAGGTGAGCGCCCCCCAAAAAATAAAAACAAATGTAAAAAAGAAGAATGGAAATGCAGGAGGGGCTAGTATGTAAGTACTTGGTCCAAGCGGAAGTTCGTTTCGTCCATTGAAGCTCCCAGAATCAACTCTTTTGGCAAAGGGGTGTTTTTTATCTTTTTGTCAATTCTAAATTTACAATGGTGATAATGAGCTGCCAGCTTCTATTTATAGACTTTTTGGCCCCTTTTTGTCATTTTTTGGACCCTTTTGTCATTTTTTCTAGCTTGAAAATCGTTTAGTATGGTTCTTGAGTTTCTTGGGGGATGTTATGATACGTGTTACTTTGGGTATTGGGAAATGTTTTGAGAGTTGGGTCATTTTTAAAGGTCTTTTGTAAAAAGTCATTTTTTCAACTTTTTGCAAATAAGTCAGGCTTCCACCTCCACTTTTTGCATCTCGTTGTATTTTTCGCTTTTCCATAGGATTGATCCCACCTAATTGTGACACAAAACCCTCACTCCTGCTCTAGAAGTGTCATAATTTAGTGGTAGAGCCTACCTTCACATGGATTCCCTAGGTAGATCCTGGTTGCATTTTTGGTGTCCATGCCATCGCTAATGATTATAGGCTCGAGAGTCCTTTTTAGTTTTTCCTTATTATGAGTTTGAGCCTCACTTGCATGATTCATTATCTCTTTTGACCTCACCCTAGGGACTCCCAAAACAATGGGTCTTCTTTTAAGCCCTTTTTAGACCCTCTAAACATGAAAATATTGTCGAGCAATCTTGTTTCCCTTCACGCTTGCCAAACTAAAATTTGAAGGCACGTCTGTCCGACTATAGTTTACCCCTTTTATGGTCCAGATGGTCAAATTTACGAACAAAGGTATACTCTAGGAGCCTCGTTTCTCTAGAAGAGTATTCTTAGGAATAAATTTAACCCTTTTTTGGGCCTGAGAGACTAAATTTACGAAAACCAAACCCCCACAAGTCCATAGTTAAGCTCTTTTCAGACTCCGTAAAATTGAAAAGATTGTCGAGTAACCTTGTTTCTTCACACTTGTTAAATTGGTCAAAGAAGAACATCCCTTACAGAGTCCATAGTTAAGCTCTTTTCGGACTCCTTAAATATGAAAATATCGCTGAGTGATCTTGTCTTTGTCACACTCATTAAAATGATTTTGAATAGACATATGTTCGGTGCTAGTTTGCCCCTTTTTTGAACCGACTAGACTACCTTCGAAAAAGGTACCCCAGTGGAGTCCCCTTTTACGCTTTTTCAGACTCTCTAAATATGAAAAATTGTCAATCTTACCTTCTCTGGGCTCGTTAAAATTACATCAAAGGATGTTATCATTGTGTCTTATTAATAGAATTTGAATTCCTGCGTATTTGGCCTAATGCCGGCTCCATGTTGTTCTCAACTGAACCATCTGAAGCATGCCTTATATGCAAGACTTGTAGCACTTTGCCTCTGCGTCTTGACACCTTGACCCATGGAGGATTTTTCCCGAGTGCCCTTTTCTTACATATGTCCCCTTGCTCTGAGCATTAGTGTGTTCCTTGTGCTTGGAACTAGTATGTCTGCGACACTCATTCCTTCGTTGTAACGTAGCATTCTTTTATTTTTTTTCAAGCTTTCCAAAATTATTGAAAAAGACAAAAAAATCAAATATACCCCAAAAAGAGGAAGGGAAAAGTATTTTATTTGGTTGAGAGCACAATGAGTCTCCCTTGGACAAAGCACATCCTTTTGTTTGTTCGTCAAGCTCTAGGATTCAATATGACCTTAGGAAGTTGGTCTCGCTACATAGAGTTGTGTCCTCCTCCATTTGGTTATCCTTCCAAACATATGGAGAGTTTGTGTTGCCTCCTGCATTGTGAACTTATGTCAATGCCATGCTTCCTAAGTCTCATCTTTTGTAATGCTTTTGTACAAGGGAATTTTTACTAAACTTGAGTCAGCCCTTCTGCAGTTTGTCTCTTGTCCTCATGCTCGGCCACCCTAAAAGTCCAATCAAGTGCTTGCTCAAAATAAATGAAGTTCTTTTTCTGATCACTGATATCCTGTTGTCTATTCCCGACGAGTCATTGAAGACCTCTAGGTAGTGAAGTCATACACTGATATTACACTCATACCCGAGTTTTGAAGATTTTGAAGTTGTTTCTCGAGCTCTGAAGACCTCATCTCCAGCCATCAGGCATCATTAGCTTCTTGAAGATGGATACTATACATGTATATCTTTTTATTTTGAGATGTAGATCTGTTGTGTACTTCTCATGGCTACACTTTATATAGTTATATGACATGGATCTACAGTCTATTTGATTAGCAGCCATGATTTTATTTCATCCCGAGCATGGGTATGCCCGCCTTGGTGAGACAAATTGTTATTTTGCAGATGGAACCTCCTAAACTCTGGTCCTTAGGCTCACTCTCTTTGTACGTTGGTGAATATTTGTAATGTATTTCAGCCATTGGATTCTCTTATAACCTCACACATTAGGGGGCATCTATTATAACCCTAAATTGCACCAAACATGCATACCTGGCATCAGGCCATCTTACTTGCTATCTTTTCCAAGCCATCACTGAACAACTCTTCTAAAAAACCATTTTTTGAAGGTGTACATGCCTTGTACCACTATTGGCCACGTACACATTCTTGTTGCACCACTACAGCCCATGTACACTCACAAAAAGTGCAAACAATGAAAATTGCAAAGGAATACGGGTTTTCGAGTCGTTACCTAACCAGTTGACCGCCCATAGCCAGTCACCCCAACCATTACTATCTCTTTTAGCCTATAAAAGAAGGTTTTGGGGCCCCATTTCAAAGAGAAGCATGGGAGCAGAAAATATACCCATTTTAGTATTCCCCCTTTGCCCCAATATTATGCAACCACTTTGTGAGTTTGAGCCAGAATTCCTTCTTCCTCTATTGCAAACCCTTTCCATTTCCCTAAAGAGAATTGAAGAGGAGAAGAATACGTGGAAGGAGTTGGTGGATGGTGAAGAGGATCCTAGGATCGATTTCGAGGAGCATTTTTCGGTCTCATATTGTAAAATACTTTTGTGAGATTAATATAAAGAAATATTTTTTCCGTACCGCCAAATGATGTCTTAAATATTTATGATTTGTTTACATTTTTTTATGATGTCTAACCCACTAATCCTTATATAGAATGCATGCTTTTAGTTTCTTGTTTGTTACTTTTGGTGAATGCAGGCTAGCCTTGGGAGGATATCTGCAGTCGATAAATAACTAAGTGCAAAAGGATCGACATCGGACACGAATTTTAAGGTATGCCTTCCAGATCCCTATACTTTTTATTTTGTGTATGATTGTGGGGTAATGACGGGATAGTTGTTAAAAGTAGGATACTTTAGATGGTTATCTCTGTCTGCACTTTATAACCCTGGTGTAGTCTGTAGAGGGGTTTTCCCACTATAGAATTCTTTCTTACCTATGTCCCCCCATTGGGAACCCTCGAGAAGAACCAAGTCTGGATAACCACTAAAGTCTAAACCGACATAAGCATAGTCATTGACCATAAGCATCTGGGTCCTCAGCCAATCAAAGAAAACATCATTATACCTAATGATAGGACCATTCATAGGTTGTGCCATGAGTTCAACCCACCTCTTCATTCTTGGATCCTGTGGGGAAGGTATACCCCGCTCTACCTGCAAACGCAAATATGGGATCCTCTCCAGGAAGAAAGACACCAAAATCGATCTGTATCCAAATTGTTTCAAGTCACCCTTCCTGCACTTGGTTAATTGTTTTTTCATGCTTCTGAGAACCCTGTCACACTAGTTGAAAACTCAGGGCTCCATACATTCTAGTGCATATTGGAAGTATCTATGAAGAGCCATATGGGGAGCTGCACTCCCTTCCATGTGTATGATAGTGTAGAGGACAGTGGGTATAGCAAAATCACGAACATCCCTAACAGCGACTTTGTCACTATGCTTCTGAGTATCGAGTATGCAATGCTCACTGATATAGTGACTCATGGGATCGCCACCCCCCTGCGACCTGTCAATGTAACTAGGGCCCCGTGATGAGACAAGCCAGTCAAGAAGTAGATATCCCCGATATATATCTCAAGAATTTGATCTCCCACATGGAATACCTATTGTTCCATATCCCACATGTGAACTAAGTATTCGAGCAACCTCAATTGGTCCCTCATGCCCTGGATCTTGAATAATTTTAGCAGTCCACATTGTCAGAGGACATTTACTATTCCCGGGTCATTCCCAGCAAAGTAATATTCATCCTCATTCTCTCTCTCTCACCATTCCAACATTCTTACTCTAGAAAACCTGCATAGGGACATAAAAGATAGATTAGCACCTTCATCTTCTCCCTGGAAAATTTTTATTGGAAAACACATATAAAAAGACTTTTTGATTTACGCATGTCACAAGCTAGGACATTCGTACAGTTTGGAGTCGTCGCATTCAAGCCTTAAGTCCAACTACGACAACTCTGGGTCATCGCAAGCCATGATATAGGGTGCCTACGATGACCTCCACGTGTGGGTACCCTTGCAAACTCAACCCAAAAATCCATTTCTAACCAATGAAAATAAAAAATTGATCTATGAAAAGTTGAAGGAGATGAAAATTACCTATTTTGTGGAGACCGTTCACCAAATGATCAATTGTGCCTTCCGTAATCCGCAGTGGAATTTTGAGCTAAAAAGGGGGGTTTGGAACAAAGTTTGGGTGGAGTAACAATGGGATGGTAAAATGAAGCTTTTACCCAATTTTATTAACTTTTTACTTTTCCATTTCATATTTTATATTATTTTAATATATTTCACCTAAACCATAAAGTTCTAACGACATTGCAAGTGTTTGGTTTTCTGCAGATGAAAAACCTAGGAGTGAAATATTGAACAAGGATACGCTTTTTGGTTTACTTTTATACATTTGTCGCATGTACAGATCCTTTTAGAGTTTTTCAGGAAAAACTCCGAGCTTAGTTTTTGTTCTTTCTCGTGCTCATAAATCAATGAAAATGTAACTGATTATACTTTTATCACTTTTTCGAACCTGTAAAGGTTATACAAAAAAGGAACCCCCTAGAGTTCCCTTTAATCTCTTTTCAGACTCTCCAAACATGAAAATATTGTCGAGCGACCTTGTTCTTTTCACGCTTGTAAAAGTGTTTGAAGAAAACATTTGATGAGCAGTAGGTTATCACTTTTTTGGTCTCGTCATATTAACTTATGAAAAAGGGACTTGTGGAGTCCTCTTTAAATTTCTTTTAGACTCTCTAAACATGAAAAACATCGGAGTTGAAAGACCCATATGGGACCAAACCACTCCTTCTTAGGGTTCGTTAAACATACTCTAAGGGACTCATCTGAAGGATGAGCTTACATCAACAAGCATATGTTATCCTCCTCAAGCCTACGTAAAAATAAAGAGGTACTCGCTAGAAATGGTGGGGGGAAATTTGGGAAAGAAATGTGTCTTTTTATCCATGTTAGTGGAAGTAATAGTCGTTCTTGAACATGACACCCCCCTTCATCATTGAAACTGGGTTGGGAAATCTATGTGTCTCTCATTTGACAATCTACATGTACATATGTTGGGTCCTCCTTGAGTCAATGCTACCAAGACCATTGTCATGTCATTCATATGTTTAAGAGAAGTCTAACCATAATAAGCCTCTTATTGAGTCGGACATCTGCAGTTATAAATTTTCTACCATGTCGGCCTTCACTGTGTTAGTTTAAAATCACTTCATACCCTTATCTACCTCAAATATGTTACTTATTTCGTTTCATTGATAGGGGATACATTGAAGCCCTCCTGTGACGAGTCTTTTCATGTTGACTTCAACTTGTTATCTAGGAACAACACTTAGAAATCATTTAGTACCTTAGAGCGTGTATGCCTCAATGGCAGGTTTCTTTGCTTTCAACAGTGGGTTCACATCATTGACCCCTGATTGGGAGATTCCATTGAGTGTTCAACTTCAACTCATGTATCCACATTTATTGGATTTTATTAGGGTACCTTGGGAGTCATTGACATCAATGGTAATTTCCCTCGCATGTGTTAATGATTTTCATCATTGATCGGTAATCAAGTGGTTTCTACCATGTTTGACTTAAACACCTATAATCACATGGTTAGATTCGTACTTAGGGACGATGGAATTGAAGACCCTGGATAACCCCATTCTAGTCCAGGTTGCAATGGAGTATTCATGATTTGTATTGACACATAGATCCACTTTGTATGTCTCGTGGCTCTGTCTGAATTTGAATTATTTAGAGAATATATCCACAGTGTATTCTAGGTGGATATGTCGATTCACCTTGACATGGATCCACGGTGTATATTTAGTGGACATGACTCATTTAACATTTTGTAATATGAGTATGGTAATTCCTACCTCGGACAATGGTATATTATTATGTTGATGCTTGACTATTTGCAGGTTCCCGAATGATGCACTCTTTGTTTCTAACACAAACATTCTAAAAAGTATTTTGGATGTCATGAGCTCCAGCCTCAAACTTTGGGGGTCATTCTACTACACATTATTCTGGTCATCTTGATGATCCATTGACAAACATGTGTTCATGTTCCCAAAAGAGCCTATCTTCATGAGAAAGGTGACTGACTTCTTCTTATCAAAAACCCTGTTAAGGAAGGTCATCACAGGTTGCTCCATATGCAGGGTGTGATGATGTCTACTCGTCACCCTCTACTATACAACTAGCATGCGATGTCTCCATAGGTTCCTCTACAACTAGGGTGCAATGATGTCAAGAGGCTAATAAAATGTCGAACTTCATGAAAGTTCTAGAAGGGGATCTTCTAGAAGATGAGGTGGCATATGTATGGTTAGGATCCTACTCACTTCTATGATTTAGTGGGATCATCCTAATCTCTTCAACCATCTCTCTTTCAAAGAATTATTTCCCATAGAAAAGGATAAGGTTAATGAAGGTTTATTCAAGAAAGATTAATATTGAATAGGCTAAGAATTGGATGAGGAATTCTACTTCAGATCATACATGAGAGATTCATTTCAGGTTATCAAGTCATTGTGGATATTCTTCATTCAAGGATTGGAGAAAGTGTGTGTGTTGGAGAAAAGGGTCATCGGAAGGGGACCTTGCAACATCAAGGCTTTGGTTTTAATCTCCACTTTCATTTTAATATGATAGAGTGATATGTTTCTTTCCCCTAAAACTTTATTTGTTTTATTGTATGATTCCTTAATCACATGCATAATTTCTCACTAAGTTTATTATATTTCTTTCTCTTTGGTTGTCTTGTGTTCCCTTGCAGATCCAATACCATAGGAGAATTGGAGTGGAGCTAGGATGAAAATAGCAAGAGGAAGCGATATTTAAACGGTATGTTGCTCACCTCTTGTTAGATAGTAAACTCAATGGTTAGACCTTAGGGAAAGCGTCATGTTTAGTTTTGTTTTGTTTTAGATCTAGGGAGATCTGTTTATGTCCACATTTACCGATAATTCCCATAACATATGGGGACTCCCTAGTGGATGAGAGGTGCTCTAAGCACGAGGAACACAACCCAAGTTGAAAAAATTTAATACGACAAGAAACCACATTTCCCAATGCAATATTTTATTTCTTCAATGCAAGAATAATTCATATTAGTGCCCTTAAAATTGGGTGATGGAGTCTTTAACGCACAAGCTATATCAACAACAACCCTAGGGGTGTAAACCCTCTTACTCCCTAGGGTATTCCAACCAAACTTAGGGTAAATCTAGGAGGGTATACACACTTGTATTCCTCCTAGAAACCCTTGCAAAAAACAAAGACTTAAAACCTTTAACAAAGAGATGAAGCAATGATGGAGGGTGTATCTAGCATACTCCTCCCTAGGTTTTCCACCAACAATAACCAAAGTGAGAAAGACAATAATAGCATATGCATATTTTTCCTTACCTAATCTAAGAAATGAGAGAGCAAACTCTAGTTACCATGCAACATTCATCCAAGATTCAAGAGAGCAAGCCTTTAGGGGGTTATGCATCATTCCTCCTCATCCTTTCACCAAAAGACATTGCACAAGAAATAAACACCAAAATCACCAAGGGTAGCAAAAATTTCAGCCCAATACTTCTCACAATGGGAGAGTTATGTTATGAAATGAGATATTATGATCTCTATTTATACAAAATGTCTCCAAAATAGTTTTTCCACATGATATTAGGGTAAACCACAAGACTAGGTGTCAACAACCCTAATTTTTCCCCTTTTACAAAATAATATTAAACAATTCACTTAAAATTTACTTTTACACAAAAAACAACCCTAATTTAAAGTGGTGTCACCCCTTTAGGGGTTGTTTTTGCACTAGGAGCAAGTTGTTGGTGTTGGAGGAGTGTGTTTAGGCTTCCTAAAGCCACATGTTAAGAATCAAAGTCACTTTATTCATGGTCAAATCCAAATTCTCCTAAAAATGTCCATGTTCCAATGAGTGGTAAGATCACCACCAAACCCTACCCCTCATAGATGATGTCATGATCCTAAAGATGACACTTTGCCTCTCCTAGGAAAAACTTTTGGCATGTAGGGGTTAGGTTATGTCATCCAATTTATATTATAGGCCTCTGAAGTTTCCTCTCTCTCATATGGCATGTGGTCCCTTGGCATCCACCTGTGGGCTTCAAGCCCCATGTAAGCCCAAGCTAGGTTTGTTCCTCCAAAATTGTCCACCAACTAGGTCATGTAAAGACAAATAAGAATGCCTTCCAAGGACCTCAATTCAAAATATCATGATAAGTAAATCAAGTCAATAAATGAGCCACCTAAGCATGTGCATCAAAGATTACCATGTCAAACAATTAAGTGCTCAAAGACACTATGTGAATTTCCAAGATTGGATATGGGAGGGTTGACAGGGTGTCCTATTGGGTAGATCTTTCCCTAGGTCAAGGAGTGTTTCCAAGAGATCCCTTGCTAAGCCATGTAAAGTGGATGAAGTGGTTAAGGGTCAAGACTCAATGGGCATGGGGTTCATGACATTCAAGGGGTTATAGTGTCTCATTCATTGGTGCCTTTGTAGAGGGTGTGTGGAACCTTCGTTTGTAATGCAATTTTTCCAAGCCCATCATTTTTCCATTCTTAGTTTCTTTCATATTATAAGAACAAGTTTAAAGCCACTATCCTGGCATGGTGTCTAGATAATGACTATGTTACTCACAAACACCTAGTGGAAATGAGAAGGTTGGCTCATGATGAGACCCCCTTTCTTTCATCCATGCAACTCAGAGCCATTACCCTAGCTTAGTGACCAAATGATGGTTATTTCATACCACTAAATATCCATGAACATGATAGGTTGGCTCATGATGAGACCTCCTATCCTCCAACTAACCCTTTATGCATTCTTAATCATTATTCTTGTGGGTCCCCTTTTTCTTACATATCAATGTTTCATTGCTTTCATGGGTGATCCATGGGTGAAGCATGTGGAAGGTTTATACATAGGATTTTATCTTTTACCCAATAACAATCCCTCTAGGCCTTCATCCCCTTCTTCCCATGGAATGAGGGACAACCCCATCTTGGGTCATTACACTGTAAAATCCCAAGAGATAAGGAAATGGGGGGAAATAGTGATGGAAATTGGTAAGTATGGTTGGGAATGGTGTGATGGCTCTTCAAGGAAGTTCCTAGTAGAAAACCCATACCCAAGAAATACCACTTACTAGGGCACAATGTCAATCGCCAAGGTCAATCAAGGAAAAAGGCATAATGTATAAGCATATGTCATGAAATCTAAAGAAGTCTAAGAAACAACATACTCAAATGCCTCACATATTGAAATGACACTCACCATAATACCTGAATTATACCTCATGGAGAAAGGCCCATTACCTCTTAGAATCCAGTTGGTGTGGTGTATTCCATCTAAAAATCTACAACCTCCATGGTGGCTAGAAGGGTCTCCATCTATGCAAAAGGATACTTCTAGTCATGTAGTCTCTCAAAAATCCATATATGCAATATGAGGGCATCGAGACATAATGTCCTTAGTTATCCCACAAAATGGGGATAACAAACCTTACCACATATGGTGAATTGAGTTGGGTAAGTATCAGGTCATGTACATCAAACTCAAAAGCAGGTCTAGAAAATTGGCAGCAGAGGATACATGAAGGCTTAACATGATGATGCACCTAAATGATCAAATCAGTACGTTGGATTGGAATAGAGCAATGAAACCCACCTAAGTATTATGGGTTGAATAATATAACAACATTTGTACAAACATTCAAGGAACATGTACCAGAACAAAAGAGGTTGCTTGCACTGGACATTGTATTGAAGGCCACCCCAACCGGATGGTGGGAAACACAAAAGGAAAACATAGAATATTGGCAACAGTGTTGACGACGAATGCAAGTAAGATTCAATATTGATGAGGTAAACATGACGAAGAAGTATATCGGGGAAGGAAACCCAATAGATCATATTGCACGGTGTGAAAACTCATGGAAGTCACTACCTAGGGAAGAATGGACACATAGGTTCATACATACCCTTAATAGTATCCCAAAGAATTGGTACCTAGAACTAAAGATGCGCAGAGATACAATGGACTGGAAGTACATAACTAAAATATTCCAAGTGACATTTATATTTCAGAATGAGTCATGCCTAATAAGTATAGTGATATTGGAATCTTACAATGTGACATAGGAGGATCAGGCAGAAGAATACCATCGCAACATCCAAGTACTAGAAAAGGAGGGTGAATGAATAGTAGAAGGCCCAGAGATGGAATCCTCAACATATGTGAAACTAGTCAAGACATGAAAATTCAATATTGGGATAGAGGAAAATCCTAAGTTTGCACAGATGGGAGAATATTTGGATGATGAAACCGTAGAAAATATAGTCGATCTACTGTGTGAATACCAAGACCTATTCCCAACTATATTCTTAGAGATGAAAGGGATAGTGAGAGAGCTATGGGAGATGAAAATTCCACTGAAACCAGGCACTAAAACAATGAAATAGAGACCCTATAGACTAAACCCGAGATATAAAGAAAAATTAAAGGAGGAAATAGACCACATGCTAAAAGTAGGATTCATAGAACCGGTTGAGGAATCAGAATGGATAATCCCTGTGGTAGTGTAGGACAAGAAAATAGGGGGTATAAGAATCTACGTCAATTTGAGGAAATTAAATGATGCATGCCTACACGATCCATTCCCAACACCATTTAAAGATGAAGTAATTGAAAATGTAGGCAAACAAGAGGCCTATTCGTTCACTGATGGTTTCTTAGGATACCATCAAATAAGAATTTCACATGAGGATAGACATAAGACTACATTCACGATGGAATGGGGAAGTTTTCAATACATAGCGATGTTGTTTGGGTTAAAGAACACACCTACGGTATATTCAAGATTAGTTGTTGTAGTATTTAAAGAATTTATTCATAATTTTCTTGAAGTGTACTTGGATGATTAGACAATGTTTAGCTTGCTAAGGGATCACTTTGAATTTCTAATATTGATGTTGGATAAGTGTAGAAAACACTAGATATCCTTTAATCTAAAAAAGTGTAATTTTTGCGCACTGTTCATAATACTATTGGGACACGTGGTATGCAAACAAGGTTTAATAGTTGATCCCACAAAGATCGCAGTTATCCTAGAGTTAAAACCATCCACATCAGTCAAACAATTGCGTGCAACTTTGGGCCACACAGGGTTTTACAAAAAAATTATCAAAGGATATGCACAGATTACAACACCAATGGAAAAACTACTGAAAAAAGAAGGAAAGTTCCAGTGGAATGACAACTCTCATAAAGGATTGGACACTCTAAAACAAAATTTAGTAATTGCGCCAATCTTAATTTTCCAAGACTATAACAAGGAATTTCATGTACATGTGGACGCATCATCAATAGCATTAGGCGTGATCTTGTCACAATCAAGGGAGGGAGAGATATATCACCCAATCGCTTCTACAAGCAGGAAACTATCAACAACAAAAAAAAAATATACCACAACATAGTGTGAAGGATTGGAAATGCTCTATGCACTACAAAATTTTAGACACTACTTGTTAGGCTAACACTTTAAGATGTACACCAACCATTTTGCGCTGAGATATTTGGTCAACAAGCCAGTGTTGGGGGGAAGGATTTGTAGATGGCTTCTATTATTATAGGAATATGACTTTGAAGTAGTGGTAAAACCAGGTAAAGATCACTTGTCGTGCATACTCTGGGGAGAAGAGGAAGGAAACCTGGATGATAGCTTTCCATATGCACAACTATTTTCGGTTAATATGGTGGATGATTATTTTACGAACATTGTACAGTTATTAAGTACAAGGATGTCCCCATTATACATGACAGTCATGTAGAAAAAGAAGTTGGTAGTAAAGGCTTCAAACTACCAATTAATTACAGGAATCTTATATAAATTTGGCACAGATGGAATACTACGATGTTGTGTAGTCGAAAATGAAATACAACCTATATTGGAAGAAGCGCATGATGGGATAATGGGAGGACAGTATGCAGGTAAAGCCACTACGCAGAAGATCTTACACACAGGACTATGGTGACCTACACTCCACAGGGATGAAAATGAATATTGTCAGACATGCGATGTTTTCCAAAGGGTCAGAAAACCCTTAAGAAAGGACGAGATGCCATTGCATCCACAAGTGACACTACAGGATTTTGATAAGTGGGATATAGAATTCATTGGACCAATCAACATACCAGAAAGAATATCATGAATTGGGTTCATCATACAACAACAAAATATCTAACTCGATGGGAAGAAGTTGCACCAGTTACGAATTGCAGCGCAAAAACTGTTGCACACTTTTTGTTCAAGAACATAGTAACTCTATTTGGTTGTCCAAGAACGTTGATGAGTGATCAAGGGAAACATGTCATCAATAATACCATAACATATTTGACTGAATAATTACAAAGACATCATCAGAAGAGTATGTTGTACCACCCACGGGCCAATGGCACAGTGGAAGCATTCAACAAAATGTGAGAGAATGCACTAACAAAAATATGCAACGTGGGAAGAGATGACTGTGACTTAAGAATCCCTATTGTACTATGGGAATACAAGACAAGAAACAAGAAGTTAAGAGGGAAAACACCTTTCAGGTTGGTATATGGATAGGAGGTTGTAATGCCGATGAAGTTTCTTGTATCGATCCTGCATGTCGCATCTATCACAGACCTTTTGAATTTGGGAGAAATATAGGAACGACTATCACAAATGGTACAACATGAGGAGGATCGATTTGTCACAGGTTTTCACCAACAGGTTCAAAAGTAAAGGGAGAAATCATGGCATGACAGACACATTAAGTTGAAAAAATAACAAGTAGGCAACTTGGTACTACTATATGATAGTAATTTTATGCAGCACCCAGGAAAGTTTTGTATGCACTAGCTAGGACCATATCTAATCCACAAAGTGAAAGAGGCAGGTGTTGGGCAATTGGAAATCCTTAACGGAGACGCAATGAAAGGAAGCATAAATGATAGTTGGCTAAAAATCTATCAAGAGGGTCGACAATCTACACAATAGGAAGAATCATTCAAGAAGACAAAAAAGAAAGGAACCACAACAGAAAGAATGACAATCAGAACCACTTAGATAGGGGAAATTGTGCCAACTAAAAGGTGTAACATCCCCGGCCACCAATAGGTCAGGAAATTCCACTACTCGGATGCTTTACTTAGCTATGATACCATATTGTAACGTCCCTAGCCACCCATGTCGAGCCATTCTATGACGGAGAAACTCTTTTATTCTCTCTGTGGAACATAATGTAACATACCCAGTATCCAACTGAGCTATGCCACATAAATTTTTTGAACTGCATGAAATTAAAATATATACAGAGAACTCTTGTGGAAACATATATATAAAACATAAACAGCCAAATACATCTGTAAATGCATGGATTCACACTGAAATAATAGTAAACATATACATGCAGCATATATAGGAAATACCCATAAAAATAAACATGTAAATAACAATGCAGCATGTAAATTTATCACACAATTGCCACTTATCTTGGTAAAAATGTCACCAACTGCGTGCATACCTTCCATGAACCTCCTAGCCTTATACCACACTGTTCATCACTCTCAACAATGAGTCACCCTCGAGCTGGTACTAAACTCCACTCGGGTAAAGGGATTCCTAACCAGGCTAAAGGCTCATAGAAAATAGGAAAGACTCTGTCTCAAGTGCCAAATCAAACTAAAAACCTACAGTCCCTCATTCCCCGCATGCATGACCCACACAGGAAGTGTGCCCCTTCTCTACTCAACAGTCCTTCGGCTACCCCACTTCCTTTCCGAGCTTCAGCAACTAGCTAGACAGGAAGTCTCAGAGCACTGTAACTGCAGTTTGGCATCTTCAGGAAATCAATTCCCAACAATTCTCTCACTCAAAGAATTTATCATGGGCCTGACAACCCGCCTCTTCAATATCCCACGGGCCTGACAACCCACTTCTTCAGTCCATCTCCCAAGCTAACCAGATACACCAAAACAAAAATGGCTACGGATACAA